>JBBBWG010002271.1:0-31215 GCA_037176905.1 Azolla pinnata
ATTAGTGGTAGGATCAGACATAGCTTCATCCGCCATGGCTTAATGAGAGGAGAAGCAAGGGGAAAGAGAGCGGAACCTGGAAGGTGAACAAACTGTTATGAGAACGACTATGATGATTCGGAAACAGGACACGACGATTCGGAAACATGAAACTTGATGATCATTAACTGGTGTTGTTCACCTTCAATGAATCAAGGTGAACTGTTTTATTTATACAAGGAGGCATGCAAGCATGTTGTATGCATGCAATGCCATGTGTCATGTACATGGGTCATGCTGTGCATGCGATGCCATGTGTCATGTGCATGGTCAATGCTTGCATGCATGTGATGCAATGCATATCCATCACATACATGTCATGTGCTATGTTGTGCATGGTCCATGCTTACATGCATGTCATGTGACTTTTCCGTGACACGAACCATGCCAAGGCTGAGCCGCTAAGCAACGTGCCTATTAGGCCGATTCAGGATGCATTAGTGGGGTATCGGGAAGGATGCATTTAAATGACTAAGCGTACCTAATTCAGAAATCCCCGGAATTGCGATCGCGTTCCATCGAATTTCACAGGAAGTCCAATCTTGGGCTCTTTATGATATCCTTGGGGACTTGATCCTTGTTGTTGTAACGCTATGATGGTTGCTTCAAGTTGTTGTACATGTAGCGCTAACTCCCCATGTTGCTTTTGCAACTCCCCATGTTGTTGCGTTTGTTGTTTTTCTAGCGCGATTTGTTGTAGATCCCCTAACAATCATTGGTTTCTTGTTCCAACGCAACAAATTTTTCTTGTAGACCCTGTAGCTCGGAGAAAACACATTGATATTCTTGGGCGCTGACAGTAGCCATAGTATTTGGAAAAAAGGGGTAAGATGATGAGAGAAACCGAAAAGAAGACTAGAGGGAAAATTGGTTCAAACTGTCGGGATTAGTACTTAAACAGAGAGAGAATTAGTACTGGTAAAGGGAAGTACTATTGGTACTAAGAGTACGGGACTACGTAAGACTCCTGAGAGAGGGAGAGCGAAGAGGAGAGAGAGAGAGAGAGAGAGAGAGAGAGAGAGAGAGAGAGAGAGAGAGATAGCGAGGGCGAGAGAGAGAGAGAGAGAGATGATGATAACAGATGATATATTAGATGTAAAGTAAGTACAAAATAGCTATGAGGCTTAAGACTGGCATTGAACCAATTTGGTTCAACATAATGCCTTGTGCCTCCTTTTATAGTATTCTCAGGAGGAGTCTTGAAGCTTCTTGAATGTTCCAAAGAAATCTGGAATATACATCAATTTTTTATAATAAAATTTAAATGAAAATAATATCCTATTTATTACAATAGATGGTATAATGGTTAAGAGTTCGATCCTTATAACATAAGGTCATGGTTTCGAGTCTTGCCACCAATGATGAATTGGAAAACAACATTTCAGCAACAGAGCTCGTTATTCTTAGTGGTGAATTGTCATCTGGAATTATTGCTTTACAACATAATATAATTCGTTGGCAGATAATATTAAAGTCAAAGCTAGTAAAGAAAGGATATATCTTTACTTTGCCAATCACAATTATCAATATGCCTCCAATTGATCCAACTATAAGGTGAAAGCCATTAGAAATAAGGGCGTCTCAAAAAATGCATGTGTAAAACTCAAATAAGAAAATGAAGATCAATCCACATGCAACTGTGGTTCCATTTTTAGTGATGATTGACCGAACAATATGGGGATATTGATGATTTCGATATTGTCAATCCTGAAAAATACAACTACTTTGTTATTGGTAGATCTCATTCAGTTGAGGCGAGACAACAATTAATAAAGGAACATCGAACGACCTATTTCTTCAAGTATAAAGAATACAAAATCTATACTGGTCTATTTGTAGACGAGGCTAAACCAATGGCATGGGATCTCAATAATGCCAGTGATTGTCAACAGAAGATGTCATCAATTCAAAGGATTAGACTTTTCCATTATGAATATGTTGATGCGTTCAGGCAATATGGACCGAAGCCATACCCTACCCTTCATCGACAATGCTTGAATTAAGTTGACATTCTAGTGGACGACTCTGTAAAATCAGATAGCCTTCGAAAGTATGAACCATGGTTTCAACTTACTTTAAAAGATGACATTGTGTGGGAGTTACAAGACCTTATCTTCACAATGTGAGAATCCAAAGAAATAAATGGCTAGAAGGTAAAGAAAGGGAAGATCAACACACAAGTCGAAGCTAAAATAAGAAACTTGATTTTACTATAGAAGAAGTAACAGAATATATGAATCTAATACCATGGATATCCTTTCAAGGAATCAAAGATGAAAAACTCCTTGTGTTAGTTTTATCCCCGGTGATATCAAAGGAACTCAACCTTAAGGACATGGTGCTTCAATTGTCTAAGTACATATATTACATTGAAATTGATGTTGCATTCGTTTATTTCTAATATTTTTCTCATAATTATGTTTTTATGGTATATTATAACCATAAAGTTTTAATGAAAACTCAAGAGGTTATGATGAAGAAACTAGATTGTTTTAGTTAGGAACAAGTCCAAGAGTAATACCTAGTAACTTTATCATATAAATCATTACAAGAATACTTTCTAGTTTTTCGAGAATGTGTAAGTATTACAACCTTTTAATATAAACTATTAAATATTTTTATTGGTTTTCAATGAAAAGAATGATTGTCGTTATTAAGCATAAACCAAGTCAGGGGAAAGGAAACTTTGGTAAAAGTCGCGACTATCCTGAAGTTCTCAATTTTCATATTGAAAGAGAATGATAAGAAAAGTCCCGATTATTGGCTAGACAGCTAGATGTGGATACATTAGAATTTTTTAAATCATTTTCGCATCCCTCTGAGAAGTTGCATCCCCTCTCATATGGTGTATTGTAGTGATGTTGCTAATATGTTAAAACTTTTGTCACGAAAGGATTATACATTGCTAATAGTAGATATTCTATATGGCTTACTGTTGGTTGGTTTTATCAATGACGAAGAGCCTTACAAGTATACCCAATTAAACAAGATGGTCCAAGACTTTACATAGTTGACAACAACTCTGCTTTGGAGGATTTTGATTTTATACTCATAAACAAACATATTCAATTACAAAGGCTTTATAGAACAATTGTGCCCTCAAAAAGTTCAAGAATTGTATTAGTCTAAAAATAGATGAACCTTAGGTCAGTTTCATCAAGATGTAGATTAATGGAATTTGGGAATGTCCCTATGACGCTTTTGAAAAAGTTGGTGGAAAGTAGATTAACGATACTAAACGGTTCCAAGTAACTTCAAGAGAACCAATGCCACCCTTAGCTAATGAATGATCTTGAAGATGCAATATCATGTGAACCATTTGGACATGATGATAACGATGAACTTTGACAAAAAAAGATTTGCCCTATAGTTTATAAATGATATGGAGAATATTGTCGGAGATAATGATTTGTTATTGTTTTTTATCAAATTTAAAAACTTTCATACTATATTTAACATCTGAATGTTTGTTTGAATTGTCATTTTCTTACCAAGTTTTTTAGTTTCTAATACTTTGGTATTTTCATTCTAAAATAAGGTGTGATTTTAAACAAACTCATTCGTGACCATATTTTTGTTTTGGCTTGTGCATTGTAAACATACATTATTCACTTTTTTTTATCTCAAATATACTTGAATAGAAATGTTGTTATCTCTATATGTATGACTTTTTTGTCTAATTTATAATTTTTTTAAACATTGTTTCTAAATTACATTTAGAAATCCCACAAATTTGTTGGTTCCAAAATACATGTTACATTACCACCCTTTAGAGATACAAGAGATTCTTTGAGCGTAGGTTTTGACTGTTAAAATGATTCTCTTAGGGAATCTTTAAAGAGAGTAATATTACATGTTCTTTGCACAATAATATTTGAAGTTTTTTTAGGTGTATTGTCCTCTACTATCATTACCTAAAAGTTTGATTTTCAGGTGAATTAGTTTTTGAAAAAAGGTTATCTCGACACTATAGTGGGTAAAAAATTAAATTTATAGAAAGAAATGTAGCAATGATTAAGGGAGAAAATCATCAAGGAAAGTGAGAAATTAGAATTTGTTTCTTGTGAGGAAGGAGTG
The DNA here is from genome assembly GCA_037176905.1 of Azolla pinnata. Lineage (NCBI taxonomy): Eukaryota > Viridiplantae > Streptophyta > Polypodiopsida > Salviniales > Salviniaceae > Azolla > Azolla pinnata. The sequence continues at coordinate 4,117 of JBBBWG010002271.1, forward strand.
GGCTTTGTATCGACAAAAGTCCATATGTAAGCATATCGGCGATGCGATTGGCTAACCAAGGATAAAGGTTTGATGTCATCTTTCTAAAATGAGATGCTTCATATAAAAGTAAGTGTATTGAATGTTTGGTAATTCTCTCAATAAGATGAAGTGTTTGGAGAATAGAGGTGTAGATGACTTAACCTATAATGTCATTTGAGAGTGTTGTGTTACATTGCCTAGGATTTGATGTGATCATGCATTGGACATTATATGACTTTGAGAGTCATCAAATATAAATTGTTGAAAAACAGTTTGAGAAGGGGAAGGTGGAAGTTGTCGTGCCTACTTCGACTAATTAGTCATGAAGTACGACAATACCAATCGTCTTCACATAGGAAGAAGCAACAAAACTATGATTGTTGGGTGATCGGATCAAGGCCAAGCAAAGGAGAGTTGAAGGATTTACTACATGTGGTGTTGCTAGAGCAGATAGGAAAAATCATTGATGTTCAAATTTTAGGTAAGGGATTTTATCTCTTAAAATTGCAAGTGATGGAATCTGTGGCAAAGCTACAATAGATGAGCCCAGTGGATTTGAGAGGTTTCAAGGAAATTATAATGCCCTAAAAGCAAGGTTTCAATCCAAAGGAGGTGGTAGAAAGTGGGCAAAAGTTTACTCCTTTGATTTAAGTTTATCCAAATCTTAGGAAGGAGTATATGTTTATGATTGAAGCCATATCTTCCAGATTTGGAGTAGTGATCAATAGAAGGGATAATATGGTAGCTACTCTTGCCAAATCAGTAGGAATGCCATCTGCTAAAGTTTGGGTACAATCTGGGATTGGGAATGATATGCCTACTTCAATTCTTTTGCCGACTGCCAAAAGGTGGATTTGTGGAGACTTTCATGGCAACATTTCTTCTGCCAAAAGATGGAACCTGTGGTGAGGGACCATCCAAAGAAGATGGGGAGCAAAACAATAGATTTGCCAAGATGTGCATACTATAGGTAGGATGGGCACATGGAGATGATTGTCCATAGAAAAAAGGGAAGCAATTGGTGGATGGGCTGCCAATGGAGGATCAGACTTGGAAGCAAGTTGCGAAGAAGCATTCTTGCCAGCATTCAATGGCAGGAATTGGAGAGTGTTCTAATGTGAATAAAAATAGATTTGAAGTTTTGCAAATGGATATAGAAGAAACTAATTTATCATCTTCGGATGTTCAAGTGATGGTTGAGATGGTGCCATTGAGGGAAGAGAGTAGAACACAAGGTAGAACACAAGGAAGGATGGTGATACAAAATCCACAAGTAAAAGAATCTCGAGTATTACGAGTTCCTGAATCTCAACAGAATGTAGTTTTTGTGATGATATGTGGAACAAGAAGTGATAAGGGTAGGTGTAATTTCTCTTTTCAAGCTAGTTTTGGTGTGGTTATGAGTATGGGCAAGTCTATCAAGAGAGTTTTCCCAACTCGCACGAGTTACATAGGTATATCGATCAAAACTCGTGTAATTAGAAAGGAGGATGTGAAAGAGAAGGTTTTCTAAATAGTAAGGATATGTTGTTTAGTTTTGATTTTACACAATATTTTAGAATAACTGAGAAACATGAGCTCACCACTATTCGTATGCATGTCCTATTGAAGAAGATGGATGAGAATAGGGAACTGGTGGGGTTTTCATTTCCATTTTGTGGATATGATGGAGTAGTGGGATGTAATAACATTAAAAGAGGCGATGGTGTCAAGTTTTCTTTTTTTCGCAATATGTGTTGACGATGCATTTATATGAGGATTTGGTAGCTAATTTAGATATAACTATGCTATCAGCTATGAATAATTTAGATAATATGAATTGTCACCATTATGTTTTACATGTACCCACGATTAATTTGTATACCTGTGGGTATGTGTATCTACATGAAGAGGGGTGGTCTAAGGCACAAGAAAAAGAAAAAGGACATTATCATTATAGGTTTGTAAGGGAAAAATGTGAAGTCTTATTAGCTAATTTCAAGAATGATGATGGTTTAAATGAAGGTGTGCTAGAGGAGGAGCCCCCCTTGAAAGGAAGGAAGGTTTAATGGTCTTTAGGGTGGTATCATGGAATGTATGAGGACTTGGTGGATTGTCTGATCAAAGAAAAAGAGGTAGGTTGAGACAAGATTTGCATAGATGTATGATGGGAAGTGTAATTGATATTTTAATGTTACAATAACATAGGTTAAATGAGGAAAAGATAAAGTGATTTGGCAAGTTGTTGCTAGGAGATTGGGAGTTGTTTTGGTCTCTAGCTTTTGAGAGATCTAGGATAAAGGGTGGTGTGGTGATTACATTGGTTGCTAAATGAAAATGTGATATATTGCATATGAAGAGTCATTATATTTTGATAAAGAGCAAGTATGAAGTAAAGGGAAGTAAAGGGGAGTAAAGGGGAGTAAAGGGGAGTAAAGGGGAGTAAAGATTTTATTTGACAGAGAGATTTATTATATGTGGGTTATATTTATATTTTGGCAAGGACAATAATATCTGATTATGATCTCATTATTTTGATGGTCTTAGATGTTAGGGTCAGAGTGGTAACTATTTCGATATCCCACAAAATGTATTGTTTGATCAAATCTATGGAAATTACATGCGACATGTATGATCGGCTCGTAATTAGGGGGACATTTTGTCTGCTAGTATCGGTGGCTACTTAGATTAATGAATCTAACAAGGTTTTCTCAAGAGGTTGACAAGAATCGATATCAATAGATAAAAATAAAGGAAATGTGGTTGCGAACAACTTTAAAAGCACTTCAAAGAACAATGACCTTGTGAATGGATAGAACAACGACTTATATAGACTCAAGCCGAATTTATTTGAATCCAAGATAAGAGGGAATAATTTTCTTTTTGGAAGATTTTATTACATGGACTCAACATGCTAACAAATGTAAGAAAACATTTTTCAAGGCAAAAGGTTCTCGTCAGGTGTCTTTGGATAAGACAATTAGTAACTACCTTTTATGCCAATTTACTATTAGTTGATGCATTAGAAATACATCATATAGCTTGTAGACAAAGAGTTTAAAATTCAATATCTGCAAAAGTAAAGAGAAGATAATTTGTTTGTATAAAAATAAATATGTATAGGGAGAGGTGTCAAGTACGAGGTAAAAATATCTCACATAAATAGACATTTAATATTGATAAACAATAGATATTTGAGCTTTTCATTTATACTTTGAGTAATTAATTGTGTAAGTAATTAGTTGTGTTTGTTCTCATTGGTAACATAAATTTTAATGAGATAAAAATTTTATATTTTTAATCATATAAATTTTTTTATATTTCAATTTTATGTGAATAATTTGGAAACTTCTAAACAACCAAGTCAATTGGTAAGATGATTACACTAGCAATATAAAATTTATATTATTAATCATTTGTTTTTAATTTTATGTGAAAATAATTTCAAAACTTCTCAAAAACCGAGTCAATTGGTAGGATGATTATATTAACAATATAAAACTTATATTTTTAATCATATAAATTTTTTTATATTTTAATCTTATGTAAAAATAATTTCAAAACTTCTCAAAAGCCGAGTCGATTGATTAGATGATTACACTAACAATTATTTTGAATTTGAGTACCTTATATTGTACTCTATGTAAGTGATCATATATCATAAATATGCTCATAAAACAATATACAACTTCAACTCATGATGACATGATTATTAAACTAATTCAACTTACATTCTGATTGTAAAATCTAAAATCACATTGACATGAGTATTAAACCTAATCTACGAGAGGATATGATTTCTAAACCTAATAAATCGAAACTTTCTTAGAACGTCACATAAGTGTATCTCTTGGTTGAAAGCCTTTTAGTCACGACATTGCCAGCTGATGCTATACCTTAGATTTAGTAAAGAAATTGTAGATTTAGTCCATCTTTCAAAGATTTATTGGTCAAATTTCTCAATTTGAATTTTGAAACAAGCTAGACATGCTTTGCCAATAACAAGCAAGCATCAAATGACTTCCCTCAGTTTCAGTTAATCGTTCTTATAAACCTAAACCCTAAACCTCAGCTTGCACCACTACTTTTTCATTGGCCTCAACTTGACAGCATAGTTAGGGAATCCAATGCCTTAATAGTAATTTTATGTCCTTACAGGCCCTTTCATAGGTGGTGCCTTTATCCAAGCATTGGTCGATAATAAGACAAGTGATATTATATAAACAAATCATTTGCTATCTAGACTACAATTAGCCATTTTCTTAACATTCTTTACTTGGTAGTGTCTATGTCCGCTTAGTCTAGTGGAGCAATGACAAAAGATGTGGCGTATGGCAAGCGTGTGGTCGGCTTTTATGATAAGAAAAGCGTCGCATTGTTAGAGCCTTATCACAATGTCTTTGATTAACGCATCAAGACATGCATGAGATGCTCCAATAACATCAACGACAAATAAAAAATAATGTCCAACTTTGTTGCTTCTATTGCAGATCTAATTGAAATAGTTGTGAAATGAATTCTACTTGGAAGTGGCTTTTTTTTTTCTAGACAACTCAATAGTGATGAAGGTAGTGGAATCGGAGCAATCGTGAATCCAATTCATAATTGGGGCTGTAGCTGATTAGAACCAAAGGTCAACCATTTTGACCACAGCGAACATCTGATCCATTTCTCTCAATAATAATCATGATAATAATAACAGTCCAATCGATCGTTTAATTAATCCCTTTCCGGAAAAAGCAACCACAAGCATACTGACGCGGCTCGCATCGGAATCAGTTATTCCAACTCGAAACAGAACCGCATCTCAAAGCCAATGTGTGTGTCAGCGAAGCCTGACGCTTTTGATGGTTGTGTTTGTAAAAGAAAAAGGTTATGTTTTTTTGAGTTGCATAGGGCACATGGGGGGCGGTCGTTTTTTTTCGCTGTAATTAACTCATCGTCAACCACGCTTTTCCCAGAACGCTCATTGACCAAGATTCGCCCATGAGACAAAACATACAGCAGTAGTAGTAGGATGTCTACCCAATCATCCAAAGTACAGAGATCGGGGAAAAAGAGATCATAAGAGGATTTAACGGTAGAGAGTTAATCGTAGGGTTGGGTCTCGGAGAGAAAACAGGGTTTGACCTCAAGGAGCTGACTGTGCCGAGGGACCAAGCAGGCGTCTGAGCAGGTCTGCTCGGAAGCATAAAATATTATTTGACCTCGGTTCGGAGCTAGGCCGTTCTCGCGGGTAATGGTAGCTGCATCGTGTGCGTACAGCGTCTGAAGTCAGGCGATCAAAAGAAGCAACAGAAGAAGACAGCGAAATAAGAATAGAAAATCGAGCTGTGTTTTTGGGGGCGAATCTGAACCCCACTCGTATCCGTGACTCTATCACTGGCCCCTTGATAATATATATACATACATACACACACACACACACACACACACACACACACATTCATGAAGAGAGCCGTATGCGTGTAGGAGGGCATTGCGAGGAAATATTCGAAATGTACACGCTTGCAGGGGAATTTTAAGAGTATGTTTTTGACTTTGTCCCTTTTTTTTCACAAATTCAGGAATCCCAACCACGCTATGTTTACAAAATTATATTGGTCTACAAAATTATATTGAGACCACGGTCGGCAAAACAGCACTATATATAACACTTCCACCGTGATTAACCGCCTCATTAATCCCACACACTTGCTTCCCTCCCCTTCACCCCCCCACCCAAATCTTGCTTAATCCATCCATCCTTAATCCCGCCTCCATCCTTAATCGCGAGCTGATCACCGCACTAACCGCATCAACGAGATCATAAAAGCACTGTTAATCAGTATTCCTAGCTGCCATAGCAGCTAATCGCGGCGGGCAAGCCGATAGATAGCTGGAATCCTGCTCAATCACAGTCTCATACAAGTGCAGCCCCCCATCGATAGGCAGCTTTAGTACAGGATCGATCGATCGCCCACGAATTAGCCTGACAAAATATCGATTTGGCATGCAGCTGCGGCGGTGTGCAGCTGATCAGTGAGAGTTCATGATCACATGCAGCTGGCCATAGGTAGAATCGAATGAGTGGGAGCAGCTGTAGCGTAGAGATCGATCGCCGAAGCAGCTAGTTAGCGGCGCAGGCGGTTAGAGATTCATCATTAGCGGGGCCGAAGTCAGGAGGGAAAGATTAAGGATCGATAAATACGGTTAGATTGCTGCAGTTTGTGAGCTATAAGCATTAAACACGCGAGAATTCGGGGGCTGGGAGATGGCGCAGATCGGAGGAATATTCCTCTTCTTCTTCTTCTTCTTCTTCTTCTTCTTCTTCCTACGCTTCCTGCAGCAGCACGGCGGCGGCGGCGGCGCGCTGACGTGGACGCTGACGTGGACGCTGACGTGGCTGGCGTGCCACGTGGCAGTGCACCGGTGGCGCCAGCGAGGCAGCCGGGACCCGCTGACGTGGCCGGTGCTGGGCGCGCAGCTCGAGGTGCGGGCCCACGCGGGCGCCATCCACGACTGGTGCCTCCGCTACCTCGGCCGCCTCCACCGCACGTTCACGCTCCGCCTCCTCGGCGGCTCCACGCTGCACCTCACCGTCGACCCCGACAACCTGCACCACATCCTCGCCTCCGCCTTCCATAACTACCCCAAGGTGAATTCCGATCCCAATGTGATGATGCTCCGCGATCCGGGAAGTCCTCAATCGTGCTTTTTGTTATATATATATATATATATATATATGTTTCGATTAGCGAACAAAATGGCTGCAGACATGACTCATAAAACTTTCTATCTCCCATAGTACAGCCGTACTTTGGGGTAATTATGATCCTGATCAATCTTCAATCATATCACCATTATATATATATATAGATTATTTATTTATTTATTTATTTGTTAGTGAACAAAATGATTGCAGACATGACTCATAAAACTTTCATCCCCCCAAAGTACAGCCGTACTTTGGGGTAATTATGATCCAAATCAATCCTCAATCATATCACCATTATATATATATATATATATATTTCGATTAGTGAACAAAATGACTTCAAACATGACTCATAAAACTTTCATCCCCCCAAAAGTACAATTGCGGCTTGGAGTATTTATGTTTCAACTCAATCTGCAATCATATTACCATTATATATATATTTATTTATACTACACTTCAATTAGTGAACAAAATAACTACAAATATATAAATACATATATATATTGTAAAACTTATATCCCCCCCAAAATATAACTGCAGATTGGGGCAATCCTCAATCATATTATCATAATATATACGTACTTCGATTAGTGAACAAAATGGCTGCAAACATATATATATATATATATATATATATATATACTTGTAAAACTTTCATTCCCCTCAAAGTACATATGTACTTTGGGATAATTATACTCCGAATCAATCATAATTTATATTACCACAAAATTTATTTCCTTCGATTTAGTGCACAAAATGGCTACAAACATATAGACTTGTAAAACTTGCATTCCCCAAAGTACAACATACTACGTGCTTTGTGGTAGTTATACTCTGAATCAATCCTCAATTATAATACCACAATATATATATATACTTCGATTATTGAGCAAAATGGCTACTACAAACATATAGACTCATAAAACTTCCATCCCCCCAAAGTACAAATTTCGTACTTTGAGGTAATTATACTCCGAATCAATCCTCATTTATATTACCAAAAACTATATACTTCGATTAGCAAACAAAATGGTTACAAACATATAGACTCATAAAACTTTCATCCCCCAATGTACACATTATGTACTTTGGGGTAATTATACTCTGAATCTATCCTCAATTATATTACCATAAAATATGTATACTTCAGTCAGCGAACAAAAATGGCTACTACAAACATATAGACTCGTAAAGCTTTTATCCCCCCCAACCCCAAGTACATTGGGGGGGACATCTACACTCTCGCCCTCACAACCATCATTAATCCTCCATCATATTGTTATTCTGATCCACTAATTATGGGATTGTTCTAACTAGTAGTGTCTGTACTCTTCATGCGGCAAGTAAGTTGGCCGATCAATGATTTGACGGTGTAAGGTTTTCCGGGTTTTGGGTCTCAGCAGTTGGTCAAATTATATATATGTCAGTAGCTGATGATTCCACCTGCAGATGTACTACGACTACAACAAGAGTCTTGCCTAGTGATCATATCCATCATTTGTATGATTGTCATAGCAACTGACCATCATCACGTCGAGGGATAATCCATTAGTAGGATTGTTCTAGTAGTGCATTTCATTCGATCGATCTGACACGGTTGCTCGATATATATATATATATATATATATATATATATGCCAGCAGCTGATCCTTCAGCACAGGATTTTGTTCAATGTTATGCTTGAACACTGCCTTAATATTTCTGCCTCTAGCTATACTACTAGCATTGATTAGACGACACAGTCGGGGAATATTATTGCAATATATGCATGATATTGATTAAGACTTTAAGAGCCAGCTAGGAGGTGATCACATTAATGCAAGAGCTAGTACTAGATCACAGTGTTTAGTTAGTGCTGGTGATAATCTGATCATCGCGCCGCCATTTCATAATATATGAGATTGTTCCAAAATTTAATAATGATCTAGGGCGAGAGAGCGCACGAGCTTCTTCACGATTTCCTCGGGGACGGCATCTTCAACAGCGACGGCGCCGCATGGAAGAGGCACCGCAAGCTGGCGAGCATGGAGTTCTCGAGCAGGAAGCTGCGCGATTTCAGCACGATCGCATTCCGCCGCGATGCCGTCCGTCTGATGTGCCGCATCGACGATGCGGTCGCCGCCCAACAGCCCTTCGATCTCCAGGTATATTAATCAGATTCAATTACAGCTAGATTCCGGAATATATATATATGTATATATATCGATTCACTTAGCACTTATATATGAATAACTCGGCTGCATGTAGATCATCGATCGATTCGGTCATGTTAGTTCAGCAGTAATCAAGTAATTGAGCATTACTAATTAATTGATTGATCGGATGTTAATTGAGCTCACAGTTAATTGATTTCGTCTTAATCAATCAATTGCGCGTCGATTTCTGGAACCAGGGCTCAATCTGTACTGTTTGGTTTTGGGTAGGGCGGTAAAATGCAAATTTATACACATTTTGTCAGGCGTGTTTTGGTAATTTCCCCTAGACTCAAATACCAGATTCCAATATCGATTCGCTATCACTAGTATAACCCGGCTACATAAATGTATACAGATCATTGCCGGGGCCGGCCCTACGCCCTAAACCCTAAACCCTAAACCCTAAACCCTAAGTTTCTCATGAGTTAAGTAGGCGGCGATATATGTAGGTCATTGGGGCGGGTTCTAAACCCTAAACCCTAAACCCTAGACCCCAAACCCTAAGATTCTCATGAGTTATGGAGGCGGCGATATGTATACGTCATTGGGGTGGGTTCTAAACCCTAAACCCTAAACCCTAAACCCTAAACCCTAAGATTCTCGATTACGTACAATGGCGAGAAAATCTAGATGCCGGAGCCTAATTTACCGCATCTGACTACTACTGCTTCTCACCTTGGCGGCCAGGACTTGTTCATGAGGATGACGATGGACTCGATCTGCAAAGTCGGATTCGGGCTCGACATCGGTAGCTTGTCCCCATCGCTGCCCGACGTCCCGTTCGGCAGGGCGTTCGACGCGGTGAACGAGGCGGTGTACGCTCGCGTCATGAACCCGTTCTGGAAGCTGCAGAGGGCGCTGGGCGTGGGCCGAGAGAAGGCGGTGCTCGACAACATGAAGCTCTTGAACGCCTTCACGTCGGCGACTATCCAGAAGAGGAGAGCAGAGATGGCAATGGCGAAGGAATCGAAGGATGTCGAGGTAAGGGACATGGCCGGAAAACTAGATTGATTGCTTCGCACTCTTTCCTTTGGATGCTTTGGGTTCACATCTCACTGTTGTATCTTTTGTCTCATTTCCTAATTTTGGTCTTAGAACACGTCAATATATCTCTCTTTTTTCTTCGACGGACGACAGGTAGACACAGCACGTAGTTCACGATTGACTCACGTCTCTTTCCTTTGGGTGATTCGGGTACACCTCTCGCTGTTGTATCTTTTGTCTCATGGGCCAATTTTTAGTCTTAGAAGACCGTTAATATATCTTTTCTTTGCTCCGACGGACGACAGATAGATAGATACAGCAGGACGCAGTTCACGACTGGCGTTGCTCCGTAAAATCGTTCGAATGTAAAGATAAATATCAACGTTAATCTAAAACAAATGAGTAGAATGGCAACCATAGTCTGAGACTAATCAATTCTCGAAATACGCCTACGACAATAAAACGTTCTGTAACCGGGGAACACCTCGATAGGGACATGACCACATGTAACTCTTCATAATCTAAATAGATCAGACAAGTCTATCTATCGGCTCCTTGCTGGATCTGTATTCTCCAGATCTCTACGGGGCACAAGCCGGTTTCTTTATAGCACGAATCTTGACGGATGATGATCCATTATTTCTGACTTCCCTGATCTCATCGTGGGCGTTTCGCAGGCGAGAGGCGATTTGCTGTCGAGGTTCATGGGATACGGCGTCGTCGACGATCCTGGCTACGGCGGAGCTGCCGCGGCAAGATACACAGACAAGGAGCTGACTGACGCCGTGCTGAACTTCATGATAGCGGGGCGCGACACGACCGCGGTCACGTTGTCGTGGTTCATCTACTGCGTCTGTCAGCATCCCGAGGTAGAGCAAAAGATCTTGGAGGAGATCCGGCGGGTTCTGGGCCTCGACGATCAGCTGCACGAGCTGCGCCAGAGCCACTTTGACGACGTGGCTGGGAGATTGACTTACGACGCGCTCGGGCGCATGCACTACTTGCATGCCGCATTGACGGAAACGCTTCGCCTGTATCCCGCAGTTCCCAGGGTATGAACAATCGGTTTGTCGTAATCCACAAGTTATATCGATCGGCGAGTTTAATCCATTCGAGATAGATAGATCACAATCACAATCACAATATCGTGCGCGCCCCAACCAAATTATCAAACAAATCGCGAAATAATTACCACCTGAATCTTGTCCTGATCCGCATAAAAATTAAACGCACGATTCGTTCTGCTAGTATCTGTTTTATTCCTAATCGCTTCCCACCGATCGATCCTAACCGATTCCCTTACTGCATTCGATCGAATGACACAAGTTTAGTAATTTTAGAATCGAATTAATCAATTGATGCGTTAGTTTGGTGTTTAAACGAGTAATCGAGCGTTAATCAATTGGTTAATTTAATGTTAATTGAACTCACAATTCATTGATTTGGTGTTAATCAATCAATCGCGCATTGCTTTTTTTCAAAAAGTAGGTGTAATTTCTAGTTTTGGTAGAAATGCAATTTATAATTTTGTTAGGCATTTTTTGGTAACCATAAATATATATTGTAGAGGCTTACCATAATATGTTCAAGATAACAACTAGTGTTAGAAGGCAAATTACCAAAGTAACCGAATAGGTTCTTGGCAGTAGAGCAAGTAACAACCAAGGAATCACTGATCCAACAAAGGATGTACCTACGTCGTCGTACAATCCAGACTCTAATATTACAGTTCCGATTCAAATCCAGACTCGTTACAGTTCCGATTCAAATCCAGACTCGTTACAGTTCCGATTCAAATCCAGACTCGTTACAGTTCCGATTCAGATCGCACTATAGTTCTAGTCTAGATCTAATAGAATCTTGCTCACAGCTTGTTCACATCTCTTCATGTTATGATCTGTGAAGCAGGATGGGAAGACGGTGCTGAACGATGACGTGCTCCCGGATGGCACCCGTGTCAAGAAGGGGGACCAAGTCAGTTATGTGCCCTACTGCATGGGCCGCATGGAGTTCCTCTGGGGCGCCGATGCCTTGATCTACAACCCCGATCGCTGGCTCAACGAAGACGGCCGATTCCAGCCGCAATCTCCGTACAAGTTCTCCGCATTTCAGGTAAATTCGCCAGAATTCGACGCTTAGAATCTCCGAAACCTATATATCTGCTACTTCTACCAGCGATTTTTTGTCGAATTACATTACGCTGGTAGTGCGTCCGGCGTAAAGCTGCATGACCTAAATTATCTAATCAATCATCTCGGATTCCACCAACATCAAAAGCCGTGGACGCAGCTACATAATTTAATCATGCTGTTTAAAAGCTCCGCCGGTTTTCATCACATGGGGAAAATCCAAGTAAGGGAAGAATATTCCCATGACGGCGTTAGATGAGCTGGTGAAGCAGCCCAACAGTTACCGCTAACTACTTCCTGCTGACCTGGGAATCGGCTATTTTGGGTCTCAGAAGACGTTAATATATCTTTCTTTCTTTCTTTCTTTCTTTCTCTCTTTCTTTCTCGACTGATCTTGTTCTGACGATCTGCTAATGTTAACTTTAGGCTGGCGCTCGCATCTGCTTGGGGAAGGACTCGGCCTACTTGCAGATGAAGCTGACGGCATCGCTGCTGCTGCTCTTCTTCAAGCTCCGCATCGTCCGCGGGCATCCCGTGCACTACCGCGTCATGATGGTCATGGCGATGGCTAACGGCTTGCTTGTCAACGCATCCTATCGATACTGAGCAGGCGCTTACTGTTGGTACCGATGGATCGGGAAGGGATAAGATGCAATCCATCACACTCCGTCGATCACAAACGACAAGAAAAACCCTAAAAACTCCATTCGATCAACAGTGCCAACTTTAGAAGCCCTAGCCTCCTCCATTCAAACAGCAGTACCTGCAACTCGAAAACCCGAGAGCACTTCATTCAAAACAATAGTGCTACCAACTTGCCCTAACCTCTATTCGAACAACCACCCTAAACTCCGTTTAAACAATACAATCATGGGATGTGTACATACTAAGGAACCCTAAACCCTAAACTCCATTCATACATACACATAGTCAGTTATACATTCTCAAAAGAAAGAAAGAAAAATACTAGTTCACGCTGTGGAGACAAACAATGTATATGATAGTCTGCCCAAATAAACCCTAAAACCATCATATTGAGATTCGTAACCGACTAAAGGCCATAAACCATATTATACAAGCTCTCACACAACGGGCGCTAATAACCCAAATGGTCACCTTAATATCAAATTGCATTAAGTATTGAAAGGGATTATGGGTGGTAAGAACTAATACTATACTTTTTGCTACCAAGCTTGTTAATTATCATAAGAATCCATTGTTTGAGGCAAACTTGTCTAATCTGTATTTCGGATTCCATTGTATCATAGAATGGTTTGATAGACATTAATGGGAGACTGTGTTTATATATATCTGTATAAGATTATAGACAAACAATTGAAAGCAATTGTTTAATGATCATATGAGTGACAAGGATGTCTTTTGTTTTAATCTTAGTAATGGTTTTATTTTCTTATAATTTCAGATATGAATTTTCCAACTATTTGTATTGTCTTGTAGTCTCCTTCTTTTGCATTGTGTCATGTGTTTCTAACTTGAGAGTGGCTTTGTGCCTACATTTAAGCTACTAATGGTATAAAGTTTAATTCTAGTTTTTTCGTTTTGTTCAAAGCTTGGATATTGAAATATTGTTGCTGCTTGAATGAAAATATTGTTGCTCATTTCCGGTTCCTTATTAGGCTTTAATTTGCAAGATTGGTTGTCACAATTTAGCTCTAATGCATTTGGTATCTTGTGTGGTTAACTAGCTAAATACTTAATAATCCAATAGTTTACTTATACGAGACATTAATGTTTATAAGTATCATTTTGTATAAGTATATTAGGGTGCATTATCTATTTATAATATTAGCATATGATATTGGTGACTAGGGATAATATTTTGCACGTGATATTGGCGACTAAGGATTATATTTTGCATATGGTATTGGTGACTAGGGATAATATTTTGCACGTGATATTGATGACTAAGGATTATATTTTGCATATGGTATTGGTAACTAGGGATAATATTTTGCAAGTGATATGCCGACTAAGGATTAAATTTTGCATATGGTATTGGTAACTAGGGATAATATTTTACACGTGATATTGGCGACTAAGAATTATATTTTGCATGTGATATTGGTGACTAGGGTTAAGATCAGCTTAAATAAAACCCTTAGTCATTTCTCATACATTTCCCTTGTAAACAATACAATAAATCATTGTTCAAACTTTCATGAAATGATAGCTTTTTCAGAAGTACTATGGCCGATGTCATAGAATCCCACCATCATATTATACTATCCCCTAAGTTCGTAATGAACTCCATCCAAATTGTTACTATAGTGTCTATTAGTGGCACCATTATTCTTTGAAACATTATTTCATACATCAGCTTTCCAAATATGCCATACAGTTTTTGAGCTTAGAAGCTCCCCTCTAATTGTATGACCATGTGTTTTATATCCTTCATATATAACCTAATTGGTTGGTACATATTGACAAATTTGAATAGCCGGAGAAACTCAAATTAACTAAGATGCAACAAAAGCCTCATACATGAAATCATCCTAGATTTTGTATCTCCAAACTACTTTTCTGGCCAATTAAAACAAACTACACATGTCAAATATTCTCTTTATACAATCCCAAACTTGTTGGATAGCATAACAATCCCATGAACAATACATTTGTGTTTTATTGTCATATCACATAGTGAGCAGGATAAATTAGAACTATATCTCATGTGTATCAATTAGTACAACATTATGTATTAATAACTAATGAAACATAATAATCTTTACTGCTTAATTCTTTGTAATCCACAAACTTTCCTAAATCTTTGATAAATAATTTAATTTTGTACCTTATTAAATTGAATAAGAGAAAGTGACACGATCTTTCTAATTGTTCATTACAAGGTATTAAGCGTCTAGACGAACTGTTTGATGCCAAAAATTATTTTGAATTTGTTTGATTTTGTCACGTACAGTTGCACATCAAACAACAACTTGTTCAACTTTGATACGACATAGACGTGAGATCAAATGCGAGGTTAGATGCAAAATAGACACATAAGAATAAAGTATCAAGCCCAACTCATAATGGCCACTTCATTCAAGCAATAATGATGAAGGCATGGATACAACTTTGGTCCATAACATTACAATGCATCAATGTACTATCTCTATAATGGGAGCCACATCTGGATGTGGATTTATCTGTTTTTTCTTAGGTTTTGCGTAGAAAGTTTCCTTTATCGCTAATGGCTTTCACTTGTATTTGGACCAATCGAAGGCCTATTGATGAGTGTGATTGGCCAAATAAAAATATGACCTTCACCAAAGCCATGTTCAAAATATCCACAATATTAAGGATATAATTTGACTAGGGAAATTCTATTGATGAGTACAGTATGCTTTTCAATCTCTTATTTTCTTGACATTCTCTAGCACACTTCCAATTGCACCTTTTATGAGGTCCTCTAAAACTCGAAATGCAAATGAGTTTTGATGGTCAAAGCAATGCCACTTATGAGATCACACCACATTTTGACCCTTGAGCTTATGTTCTACCATTTCAAAACTAGCTATATGTGTCCAATGCCATCAATCACAAGGATGCAACATTATATCCAACAACATTAGATAACATGATCGAAAAACATATTTTTCAAATAATCAGTTTAGACTATGCTGAAACATATTTATCAACTCTTGAAAACCTAGATCCTTGTCCGTGACTATGAGAAAAAGATGAGGAAGTGATCGAAAGAGTAAATAACCTCCTCGAAATTGCATAACACCATTTTATCAAACCATTTCTTATTTGCAAAACTCCAATTGTCTGCCATAGAGATAAGAAAACTTCACATTTTCCACATACCTTGTCATCTGTTTCCAACAATCTGCCATGCTCAACATTAATATAGGAAACAGATGACAAGATGACGCTGAGCTCTTAATGTATGATTATATCATTCCATATATTGTCCTTAAAGATTTCCAAACTTGTGGAATGAGCTCTTAAGTTGTATACACTGAGCCCGAGTTGTACACACTGAGCTCTTAATGTATGATTATATCATTCCATATATTGTCCTTAAAGATTTCCATATATGGTATTATAACACTTTAAAAGACATGATTGCATCTAGCTTTCCATATATTCTACAAGGTTATAGAACGCATAACCTCTCATACTTTATTTGTTAGTTAAGTTCTAATAGTATATTCAACAATGCTAACAATATTATACATAGTTTATGATTAAAAATCTTAAACACTACATTTTAGTGTGCAACATAAAACATCACAAGAAATATGATTGAGGACTATGTCGTTGCTCCCCCATGAATATATATACTTTGTTAACATTTAATAAAGTTAACCATCTTGTCATCTGTTTCCAAACTTGTTGAGCATGTTTACACTGTCACAAACAATATTTTATTGTCTCTAATTAAGTTGCACAACCAATACATGTGACATTACCATTAAAACCTTGTAAGCAATGTCCTACTAGAAGTGCTCTATGTACAATCCACCATTTAAATGTTTATATTTTTTCTTTTTTTTGACCCAAAATTTCTTTTCAAAACTTATTTTGTATACAAATTGTTATACCCTATTTTTTAACCCAATATTCCGCAGCCACCATAGGCACATCTTTAAGTTATTGCAAAAATATAGTTTGTCCTAATTTAGTATTACGTTGGTAAAACTCCACCAATGTTGATTTTCAATTAGAATTTAACATCCTAGAAAATCTTTATCTTGATCTCAATCCAATCTATTAATAAATTTATTCTAATTATAACATCGGAGTGTAAATGTTAAAGTTAATTTTTTATAAAGTGGGTCAATATACCATTTCTTTTAGTGTCCACTTTTTAGTGTCAATGAGAAGCAAAGTACAAGTTTATAGTGAGCAAGGTTCTTGTGTGATATGTGGTCAAATAATGTGATAATATTTCTTTTAGTGTCCACTTTTCAATGTTAGTGGGAAAAAAAGCACAAGTTTATGGTAAACAAGGTTCTTGTGTGATATGTGTATTGCAAGGCTACCAATTTGCTATGTAGGTTTGGAGGAGGATGTTATAAATCTTTTCTTATATGCCATCAAATCTGTATATACTTTGAGGTGTTATAGTGTAAGAGTGAATTTTCGTCTGTTTCTTATCAAATATCACATGGTTCGGTTTTCATGGAAACTGTTTTGTTTCATTGGCAAGGTAATGCACCACGACAATTAGATAAAACATGGGAGGTTGATCTTGCATTGATTTTGTGAAATATCTTGAAAGCTAGGTGCATGGTTGTATTTCAATTTAGTCGATTATGAGGTCAATTCAAGGAGACTATAATAACACAATTAAAAAGACATAAGCTTTTAAAATACTATATATAGTTTACTATCTCTCGTTTTGTCATCAGAGGAGTAGTTTTACAGTGATCTTATGATACACCTATTTTCTTGTGCCCGCCACCTATAACATGATCATGTTATCTATGATAATCGAATGGTTTTTGTAGAATAAGAATTATAGAAGTTGTATGGGTCATTGTGGCCCATGTTTTTTCACGCACGCGCACACATATACACACACATATATATATATAGATATTTGGTTTTTTGCATGCCAAACTAGGTTATGGTGAAGTCAATAGAGTGGTTAGTTTCTGTAAAGATTGGCCCTTGTATATGTTATTTGTATCCCTTTAGTATTTAATATTTCGCTAAATAGTAAAATATCTTTGTGCAAATATACCATTTCATTTCTACAAAAGCAAATACTCATACTTACAAAATTACTAAAGATGCCAAGAAATATAGATCTAGTTCTAAATTATAATAAACTAGCAAACCTCCATCCAATACTGAAAAGTATTTATAGATATGACCTTTCACTAGACTTCAACATTATTTGCCCATCAATCATATGTTATAAAACTATAATTCTAGAATATAACTCATTACTAAGGGGAAAGATGTGGGATGTTTGATATATGCATATAATATGAGGCCAAATATACAGTATGCAGTCTCCCAATTGAGTTGATTTATGCATAGCCTTGGCACTAAGCATTGGCAAGCGGTAAAACGTGTGTTTAGATATCTCAAAGGCACTTTGAGATTGACTCTCTTTTATGATAAAGATGTTCACCCATGCATGCATGCTTTTACTGATAGTGATTGGGTTGGTTGTTATGATACACGAGTGTCCACCGGTGGTAATTGCTTTTTCCTTCGAGGATCATGCATATTTTGGTTGAGTAAGAAGCAACCTACACTAGTCACATCAAGTTGTGAAGTTGATATTATTGTTGGAGTGGTCGTTCTCAAGTGTTGTCGCATCTTTATAACGTTTTAAGTTTTATTGATTTGCACTATTAGGATCTTGCTTTTTCTGTGTTTAAGGGAACACAATTCTGCTAGCTGCAAAGGGCATCGGTGATTGAGAAAATTTAAGTCTTTATCTTCTTTGTCATCATGAGAAACTTCAAAAGTAGTAAGGCTTGAAATTCTCTTGTCAAAGCTCAATCGGCTCACAGCTTACGGGTCATCCCTTCTAATCAACAACATGCTACAACTTCCCATATGAGAACACATGCTATAGCATGCATGACACGTCTTGGTTGCGGTAAAAATATTTAGTTAAAATCGAGTAAAATTTGACGCGAGCTTATCACAAGCTTTAACATGAGTTTACCATGTAGTTGACACGAGTTTACCACGCAATTACCGCACATAACACATATTTACCTTGTAGTTGACATGATTATTGTTACGAAGTTATCGCTTATTTGATGCATGTTTATTACATAGTTGATGCAACTATTTTTACGCTACAGTTACTGCTTATTTGACACGCCCTTGTTGCAAAATTATTTTTTGAAAGCGTCAATTTATCATGAATTTGCCGAGTAATTGACTTAACTTTATAGTGAAATTGTCGCACAATTGCTACAAATTGATCAAATAATTTTTTCCCAGTGCATCAAATTTGCAATGGAATTTTACCACACCTTTATGTCACAACTAGGATTTGAACCCATGACCTTATCTAATCAATTGGCCAAACACACAATCATGTAATATAATTGATAGCATATAATATAATAAATAAGTCTTGATTATGTTCTAGAAGAGTCTATAACTTTCTAGATGTTGTTACATAAAGCTAATTCTGCATGATAGTTCTCAATTTACAAATAAATATGTATGTCTGTATCCATATATAGATAAATATGCATGTATGTATGAATATATAGGTGAATATACATGTATATAGGCATACACAAATGAGTATGCATGTATATATGCATATATACTTGTACATATATGCATCAATATGAATGTATGCATACATATACATGTGAATATGCATCATATATGCATCCATGTACAGGTGGGAGCATGGGAATGTCCAAGACATTTTGATTTCTTTCTTGATAAAGAGATCACTAATCATTAATCACTATCATAATATTTAACTCCATTAACTATCATTTTTGTTTAGACTTCAATGGGTAAAGCGAAATTGGAATTTTGTTGAATGTCTGTCAGAGCGGCAACAGAGCCATACCAGTGTTCACATTCTCATGCTTTGACCCATACATATTCATATACAAATAAATGTATATGCATGTATGCATGTGCATGCCGGCAAATATGTTTGTAGTATAATTGCATATACAAATGAATACCTTGAGAGAATCAGAGGCATCAACTTAACGCACGTAGACACGTATGTTTCAACCTAGTCAAATGCTATTTTGGAAGCCTGGAGCCTATGTACGACACAAATTCCTTCTGTTGATCGAGCGAGGGGAAAGGGGGCGAAAAAGCACAAATCAGTGGGCAGTTCTCGATGCGTTTTGCATCAGAAATTTGCAGATCCCAGAAGGTGTTGGCATGCAATATCTGGCACTCACCTCTCTAGCAGTTTGGGTTTTTCATCACCTTCTCTAGATGCATCAGAATTCAGCCAGACGATGCAGATGCTGTTAGGTCCTTAGAAAAAACCCTCGACTATGGACGTGGTCGAAACCGCGCTTTCTCCAGTTTGGCTCTAATCTGTATACCAAGACAAACTACTGGAGAAGTAAATCAGATTTAGCAAAGAGATCTTCTAATGCAGCACCAGAACAAGAGCTATGGACCGGACAAGTGTGAAACCAACAGAAATCGCCCATCAGCCCCCATAAACCCTCCCAAAACCCTCCAAATCAGAGCATCAGAGCAACAGAAGATCGATCGACTGCCAATTGTGGTGAGGAAGCAGCAGCAGCAGCAGCAGCAGCAGCATGATTCTCTCCAAAGGTCTCTTCAAAGGCTTGCGCCGGGCATCTCCCCCTGGCACTCAGGTCAGTTTCTCCTCTCCTCTGCTTTCAATCCCCCCTCGCTCTTCCCTCTGCATCATGGGAAGTGCTATATCTGTTGGTGTTAATAATTAACGGAAGCTTGTAGTATGCCATGTAATCATGGATTCGATGGAGTGGCAGGGTTTCTATGTATGAATCCGTAGGTAGAAGGGGTGTGTATTTGTGGGATCGTGGCTTTTAAAGAGGATATGTATGCTTGACATGGTAGTATTGGAGAGTATACATGCATCTGTATTGTTGAAATGGTAATATTGGAAAGTGTATGTGCATCTGTATGTCTGTCCATCCATCTATGTATATCGAAGCAGTGATATCGGAAGAGTATGCATATGCGATCTTGTTAGAGCGAAGAGCTGTATGTATGAGTGACATTGTTGCATTGAAAGAGAGTTACTGCTTGTATGTAAAGTCTGTTTTGGAAGAGTATGTATATCTCCGAAGTAGTTGCGGTTATGTATGTTTTAGAGTAGTAAAATTGGAGTGTAGTGTACAAATATATCAAAGCTCTTGTAGGAATCTACCACCCGTTTGGTTTGGAATATTTGACCTATCGGCAGGCACTTGCAAGTCCTTGACCTTGACATCTTCAGTGCAAAACCAAGTCTGAAGCCCTTGACAACCCTTTTTTAAGCTGGTTGGGTTTGATTCAAGATGCTTCCAAAAGCTAGAAGCTTTCACTACTTTGTCAGGTCCGAGCATTTGTTTGTGATAACTTCTAAGTCGATTTTGATTGGTAATAGGCATGTTTGGGTTTTTGTTTATACTGAGAATCACTCAGTTGTGCCCATTCATATTTCTTTCTTTTTCTTATGCCTTGCGTTGTTTATCCATAATAATAAATGGTGGTAGATGTGGTTCTTGGGTTGCATCGGCGCAGCCTGTTTATGATGCACTCTTTGTTGGATCATTTAGGTAGAGTCCACTCCACTCTAAATGAGGAGCGATGCTATTCTGTTTATGTGCATTCAGTTATTGGAGGTTAACAAATTATACAAATGCCACATCCAAATTTTTTGAAACAAAATTTTCGTTTTGCATTCACATGATGATCTACGCAAATTAATACTTTTGTTGGTCAACAAGTATCAGATAATAAAGCTTTCATGTATGGCTGGAGAGGCCTCTGCCGGGGGTACAACAACTGCCACCACGAGCGACAAGCCCAGTGTGGATGAAAATATTGGTAGCAGTGCAGAGTCGGGTGCGAAGGGCCCTGAAACCCATAGATCAAGTGGGAAGGTGGAAGGCTCAAGTCTTCGAGCCCTGTTCAAGGAAAAAGAGGCTTTGTTGAAGCTCAAGGATAGGATGGTTGCAGATGCAAAGCAAGAGGTGTTGACATGCCTAGCTGAGGTTGAGAATCTACGGGGGAAGACAAGGCGAGATTCTGACAGCATAAAGAAACATGCAGTTGAGGTAGAGACATTGTTTTGGTAGACTATCTTCTAACTTCTAATTTTATAAAGCCAAAGCTGATTTTTACACACTCTCTCTATTTGCTAATTTATGGTGAAATCAAAGTGATTGTGTTGTGAACTACTATGTTTGTACTGCATTATAGTTATTCCAGCAGAATTTTACTGATAAACAGCTGACGAGTGGGTGCTTTATTGTGATCCCCTTCTATATCATATTGAACACACAAGGAATATTGCAGTGAAAAAATCACACTAGTTAAGGATGCTTTTTATTTCGTTGTTTATTTCAGACATGGTTTTTTTTTGTGTTTCTCTTGCAAAAACAGAGTTTTGCTGCTGATCTTTTGGATATGGCCGATAATCTTCATCGAACGGCAGCAATTGTGCCTGAGAGTTTCCGGAAAGATGTGTTAGCGAATGATGCTTCAAGTAATGCAAAGTTGCTTCTATCGATGCTTGAGGGTGTCAATATGACTGAAAAGCAGATGTTGAAGGTAGGGTTAGCTGTTTTAAGGTACAAATTTGAAACTTGCCAACATATCTTAGAGTGAAAAACATATTTGTAGATTTTAGACTTAATATTCTTATGTTTTCAGCTAGATTCATAGTTTGGGGTTTTGAAGTGGCTTGAGTTGTATTACATCTATTTCAGATTGTATTTGTCTCCGGTTTTTTTAATAACTAATAGAAGGATTTTTCTTTGGGAATAAAAAAAAAGATAAAAAAATAGAAGTGTACGTGTACAAATTTTGCATGTTGTTTTTGGGTGGTCGATAAGCTTGATCCTCCCAAAAAGCCCATCAGAACACACACTAATCTGAAATTTCGGAGTTTTCACTGAGCATTACAGGAAACCTTCAAAAGCGTTAAGCTTTCTAGAAGTAGTGTGTGAAATTCAAAACATTTTCCACAAAACGTACCCTGATGGGCTTTTGGAAGGAAGCTCTGTATCTGGTTTGCATTTGGTTTGTTTATTGAATGACTCGGCTGCATGAGATGACTAATGTGTGTGGGTCAAATTTCAGTTTGGGATTGTGGTGTTTTCTTATGGTGTGAAGTGCCTGTGTTTTGTTGCGATATCCAGATTTTTGGAGAGTTTGGTGTAAAGAAGTTTGATCCTATAGGTGATCGCTACGACTCCAATCACCACCTGCTCATTGACGAAGTTGAGGACTCGACAAAAGAGCCCCATACAATAGTTAATGTTGTGAAGGTAAGTTCAGTTTCATCAGATTGGTGTATATGCATACACATTAAGGGTCTCTTTCTTTCTTTCTTTCTTTCTTTCTTTTTTGCTTTCGTTTTTTCCCTCTGTTTTCTTGTATGTGTGTCTGTGCAGTGTTTTCGTGCGTAAGAACCCAGGCTGAGATTTCTGTGTTTGTGGGCAGTCGGGATACTTCATACGAGAAAAAGTGTTGAGACCAGCAGAAGTCGGTGTAGTGAAGAAAGCAGCGGCGGATTCTGGTGCAACAAAGGAAGCAGTGGAATAACTGCGAGAAACCCTAAAACTAAACTCTAAACCCTGAACGTTAAAACTCCGAACCTGAATCCTGATCTCTCTCCATGAATAGAAATCTATTTGGATCTCTATCCATAGCTGGGCACTAGTCTTTGCCCCAGCATCACGCGCCAATGCTATCATTCACAACTGCAAACAATATATGGGTTAGTGTAATTCTGTCTGAAGTACCTATATTTAGACATGCTTTTTCTTTTTCCTCTTTCTTTCTGACTTCCAATGTAACTCTTGATACATTCGTGAAACTCTGGTAATTTATGATTTCACCCTTTTCCAATGCCTTTGCATGGCTTAAGTTCCTTGTATGCTTTCAGAATCTTAATTGCCTTCATGCATTGGATGATTTTGAGATTTCTTTTCCTCTCGCTTCCCATCGGATTCTATTTTAAACATTTCATACTGATGATTCTTCTGTTCCTCTTCTTAGGAAACTTTTGTAGAAGCCTTGTACTAAACATAGTCGAATTACGTACTTGTGAAGGTTCCTAGATACATATATATATATATATATATACACACATCAGATAAAATTAACCAACACTTTGCTTAGTAGTTGGGGCTTGCAAGTTGGCATAGTACTGTCAAAAGATAAATCCAAATATGAAGGAAGCTAGGGATTATCCAGGAACATTTCCTTGACACACTTCTTTGATGATTGTTGTGAAAAGCTTTCAATCTTACAATATGAGTGAGGCCAACATGAAAAATCTCTTCCCCTTTCTCACAACACAAGATGATGATGATGATGATGATGATGATCACAATCTAGTTATAGGATATGTATTTGGCACTCATGCTGATACAAGCATCAAATTTTTTTTGAGATCCCATGTGATCACTGCATATTGTGTTTATTTATCATCTGAATGCTCAACTGTTATTGCCACATCACATGGAAAATGTTGAATACTTTTGATCAACAAGGTTAGTGTTTTGAATCTTGCGAAGGGATCAACGGTAAGCTCGACACTTTGGGATTCATCAATCAATCAATCAGAAGGCTTCACACGACGATGCTCCCTCGTAATTCACTATCTTTTTTTACTCATACATCAAAATT
Organism: Azolla pinnata; assembly: GCA_037176905.1. NCBI lineage: Eukaryota > Viridiplantae > Streptophyta > Polypodiopsida > Salviniales > Salviniaceae > Azolla > Azolla pinnata. Next base: position 28,450 of record JBBBWG010002271.1, read on the forward strand.
TGGAGCTGTTTTTCTTAGCCCTTGAATGAAGAAGCCTTTGCGTATAACAGCATTGATTTTAGATAAAAACGAGTGCGAAATTGTGCTCAGCAAAGATCGTTCGTTTCTGTTATCAGGCATTTTGGAGGAGGATTGACTTTCTGAAGAAAGCTGAACCTTTCTTTTCACCAATGCACGCATCGAATCCATCAGTCATCGATGCGAGCAGTTGGCACCCCCAAGGCTACCAGAAACTTGCTCTCGCAGGTTAATTGAGCTATATATCTGCAACTATCTCCACAGTCGACTTTTATGCTCCCGCGATAAGGCAGACGCCGAAAGGACTCGCAGTTCTAGTCAGAAGGCCAGAGAAGGCCAAAAGAGGGCATACCTCCGCTAGAGGTAGTCAGAAGGCCAAAAGGCATCACGTATGCTAGCGTCAGTCAGATCAAAAGGCCCTCCTCTAATGTTAGTGGGACCCAAAAGGCATACTACCTCATCATAGAGTTGGGTGGTTTCGAGATCCGTTATATACCCCTCGAGTAACAGGCGTACCCCTTGCATACCTCTCTTGCAGCATCAGTCAAACCCAAAAGGCTACTAGTGTATACGTGTTGCAGCATTAGTGAGACCAAAAGGCATAGTCTATCTCTTCTAACGTTAGTTAGACTAAAAGGTATATAACATGCATACATACAAGCTATGGGAATAAACCCTTGAGGGCATTATATACTCACTGCAGCATTAGTGAAACCAAAAGGCATATATACATAATACATACATACAAGCCTGGGGAATAAACTGTTCGATTGAATCGGAAGCACGGCAAAATGCATCCAAAGATGCAGATCTTCCCCTCGAAAGGAAGAGGAAAAGAAAAGAAGATACCCCCCTCCCGCCCCCTTTTGTAGCTCCGTCGAAAAACACGGAGAGTGACTTGCTAGATATGACGTAACTGCTTAGCTGACTGACCTCTGGGGAAGCTTTGCAAACGGGTAGGCGGAAGGCAGGCGGAAGTCTCCGAGCATGTTCCCGCGGGTGCCATTTACTGCATGCAAGAAGAGGTACCATGTTACCAACCTATATCTCTCTCTGTCTCTGTCTCTCTCGAATCGATGATGCCTGACGCATCGCATTGGTGCGCAAACAGTGGCCCGATCAACGGGAGACAGGGATTGATGGATCGGGCAAAGTACAGAGGATCGGAAAGACGAGACACATGCACATGGTTGTCGATAAGGGCCCTGAAAGTGCCAGCTCAAGAATCACGCCCCCGCGATAAAAGGGAAAGATAGAGAGGGGACAAAAACAAAAGGAAGGCTAGCTATATAGCTCAATGCCACCAAGGGCTGGGCTTGGACAGACATGCGACGCCAATCGTGCAATCAATCATTTAAAAGAGCACGTGGAGCAGCGGCAGAAGCCTGAGCCACCTGCTTGCTGCATGTGGTGCGTCGTTGCGCCACGCATGCCTGCAGTGGCTCTGGAAAAGAAAAAGAAAGAAAGATATATTAACGTCTGCTTCTGCTTCTGCTTCTACTGCTGCTTCTGTTGCTTCTGCTTCTTCTGATTCTGCTGAAGGCCGACGACATGGCCCCCCCAGAGGCAAGCGGAGACATATGTGTCAGCTGTCTAGATATCTTTGGGCACTACCCAGACGAAAGGAGCCCGAGGGCTTTTGCCCCAGATTGCATGGGAAACAGCATTGGCAGGTGTCTGTTATCTGGCGAGAGAGCGGAGTGGGGGAATCTGCTTCATCTGCAAGAGCCGATTCCCCCCTTCCTCGTCGGAATGCATCTATTGCCCTCTATGTATGTCTGCATGCGATGTATATGTGTGTCTGTGGACGTAATCGCTGAGATACATGCCCAAGATACGTACACGGCACGGCCGATGGTGGGGGGGGGGGGGGAAATAAAAGGAGGAGATTGTCATCGGGCGCACGACATTGCATGAGGTACAAATGGAAGCTCAGGAAAATCCCCCGCAGATCGATTCGATCGATGGAGGCTCTGCTTGATAAGAGCAGAAGCTCTGCTCTGGCCCAAGACAAAGAGCAGGAAAGCAAGAAAGAAAGAAAGATATATTGACGTCTTCTTCTGTCTTTTGAAGGGGGCCATGGCGCGAAACTGGCCCGTAGAGACAGAAGACATTGCAATAATTCGGGGGGAGTCGATCGATTCAGGGATGGCGGAGATGGCCAGGTCTCTGCATCCGATTCTGGATTTTCCGCCTCCTTCTTCTTATCCATTTGACTTCCTTCTCCCGCGATTCCTTTCTGTGCCGTGCCCACTTGGGGAACTGAGGTTGTTGGTTCCACATGCGTTCTTCTGTATCTGATCCAGGGCGGTGCTGCGCTGCTCTGCTCTGGCTCTATCTGATCTTGCTCTGGCTCTGCTCCGCTCTGGCTCTATCTGCTCTTGCTCTGGCTCTGGCTCTGGCTCTGCTCTGCTTTGGCTCTAGCTCTTATCTGGTCTCACACAAGTGTTCATATGGTAAGCAAGTGAGACGACCGGGAAATGTCCATCGGACACAACCGCGGCAGAGACAATCTGGAAAGGAGAGTTGGGAAGTGTCGCGGAATGTCCGGACACTGCAAGGGGCCCCCTCTGCAGAATGCAAGAAGCCCCCGCGGAGCGAAACGAATCCAATGACAAGTGGGCAAGTGGCGAGCATGCGGTTTCCCCACAAACCATTCATCACCATCATAATCATCATCATCATCATCATCATCATCATTGTTAAGCTGGCTTCAGAGCCCCGTTGCTGCTGTCGCTGTTTATAAGC
>JBBBWG010002282.1:0-18419 GCA_037176905.1 Azolla pinnata
GTCGATTGGTCCATTGGCTGTTTGAATTCCAGTATTCATCTCTGCGTTTGGTTCATCGATCCATCAGATTGGTCCCATTGATCGATGCAAGTGCTCTCGTCGATCCATTCTGTTGATCTATGCAAGGCTTCTCACGGATCGAATCAACTGCCCCATTGATATGTTCAAGCAAGTATTTCTCTCATTGATCCGAAATAACGATCAGTGCGTTGATGTAAGAGTCATTGTTGGATCGATCGACTCGTCGATTTCGTTGCTCCATTCATATCTGTATCCGTTGGTGTTTATCTGCTCGATGATCCGCCGGCTGTTGAATTCATCGATCCATTCATTTCATCCAGCTAGCTATTCATCGATCCGGCGACCTCACTCTGGTTCATCGATTCATCCGATCCGTCGACGATCCATTCGAGTCATCTGATTCCAGCGATTTGTTGATTCAAGTGGTCATCGATCCATTGGACGATGCCCATGCACGATTCGATCGAGATCGAAAACCATCAATCCATTGGACGACAGACAGATCCACACACACACAATTCGATCGATCGGAAATCATCAATCCATCGATCGATCCATGCGGTGTCTTGTCTGGCTTCGTTGATCTCCATCGATTCATCGACAGTTATCCGTTTGAGGATTTTGGTGGGTATCAATGGACCTCCTCCCCCACCCAGCATCATTATATATGTAGAGATAGTAGCCAAGGCAGGTGTACATATACGCATACGTATGCATGTACAGCAGGAGAATACGTGTACGTGTACGTGTCTAGATTCATGTTCGCAAGATCAACCGACAGACAAACAGACAGACAGACCAAAGTCGAAGATCAACAGACAGACAGACAGACAGACCAAAGGCGAAGAATTAAAACTCTTCATAGTATATAAGCTTTGCAGAGCAAGAAGCGATCGGAATCGATCGACGTGATCCACACTTCTTTGACCGAAATCGACCGACTGGTGGCGCGGTTCGTAATCGATCCCGCGAAACGCGGTCGATGCTCTTCTCGAACTCGTGGCGCCTGCTCGTTCTCCCCAATCGGAGAAACAGGAAAAAAAAACAAAACGCAGAGCCGGTCGAGAGCATCTGCTGCTCTCTCGATAAGTCGGATCGCTTTGTCAAAGCCAGCGATCCTCCGATTATCGCATGATCTATGCAGAACAACATTCTTCGCCTTTGAGCATCATAATCGCCCATTTTTCGACTGTCGAAGAAACCTCCAGATCGATCGGCGGAGGCTAAGTAATCGTTGAGCTGAAATATACAAGAAACGAATCGCGAAATGAAAGGAAGAAGTGGGTTAGGTTAAATCACCGTAATTACCACCCCATACAACCGCGATAGAGAAGATCGTACCTTGGATTGAGTCGACAGGAGATGGATGCACCATGTGCTTTGTAAAAAGAAAGCGAGAACTTTGTCAAATCGCCGAAAGCCGCCGCGTATTTGACCTCTTGTCACAGACGCAGAACCTGTGTAAGGGCTCGTATGTTTCAGATTAGAGATCTTACATATTCGTCTGTCTCCCCACACGATAACATTTCCGAGGCTTTTCCTTTCGATCCTCGCCGTTCGATCTTTGATGAACCAGCTCACAAACAGCTGACCCTACACTTATGAAACACGACATCCTATACAACTAACTTGCTAGAGAGAAGATCATACTTTAGATTGAGTCAAGGGAGATGCATGTGCTTTTTTTTTTTAAAGCGAGAGCTTTGTCAAACCGTCAGGAGTTGCAACGTGATCTGACCTCTTTCTATAGACCCAAAACTCAATCGATTTCGCGTACCGAAAGAAAGAGACTTTATATATAGTCAGGTAGGTCTTCTTCTGGAAGAAGCGATCCTGCTCGTTTCGAGTCGTATCGAGTTGGATTTAGATCGATGACTCAGCCAACAATTCACCTGAGCTACTATATTCTTGTTTCGATTATTTGACGGTCTCGCCAAAATCGGCGATTCCGATAGGACCCATCTTCAACAGAAATGAGATTATCATTACTTATGTATCTTCAAACTCTTATTAGAGAGCTCGAGGATTTGTAAGAAGTACTAGCAAGCTTTCAAAGCATCTCATACACCATCTGTGATTGCCTCCTTCGTAACGGATCGTCCATGCAATTCCATGAAGCCCCAAAAAGACCAACATTCCACTCTTCCGTTGCGAAGAGCTTCAAGCAAGCCCTTCATCTGATGCTATTTTTAATGATTTGTCAATCCAAATCTGGGTATATAACACTGATATAACAAGCACAAGCTTATTAGATGGGTCCTTCCAAGTTTCATAGCTATGTACTATTAACTATACCGAGAAGACACGCTATTATAATGTCTTCAAAGGAATAGTGGTATTGCTAGCACCAAAACCGCAATGACAATATGAATGCAGGTTGTAATGACACGAAGGAGAATTTTATAATATGATCATAGTGAGACTCTCTAATGTTAATAGGGATACTTAGGCTCTTAGTTCATTCGACAGAGCTAATAGTAAGTTTATGAGGTCAAGAAATTTATAATGAGAGGCTCATAATCGTTTCACCTCCGGTTGCATCGCACATGGAATTAATGATATATTTGATGATAGCAAGAGCCGTTGATGATTATGTTATCTGAAGTTTCTAGCTTATCATTAATCTACTAAATGGTAAAAAAAAAAATTGGAAAAACTCTACAACACAAATAAGACACATCATATGATTACAGCTCTGATTTGTAAACCATAAGAGTTGGGAAGTATATAATGTAATAGGTAACTGATACTCTTTTCTTTAGATTTTAGTGCAAATCTTAAAACTTCTTAAGGGTTTGGATTAAACACTTAAACTAACTCTTCATGCACTAAAATGGTATTGATAATTAGGATACTTTTTCTGAAAAAGAAGGGTATTAACAATGGGAAAACAAAATTTAAATCCATGTCTCTGCACGAAGCATTTTCAACATTATGATTTTTTTTTAGGGCATTGTTATTGATGATTGAGATCCACAATTCATATCGCACTGCTTAAAACACTAGATGTTCATTTACTTATCAGTGTATATATATTTCAATCTGTACAATGTTTGTTATTTTGCCCGGGGGTGATTTCGGAAACTTATAACTCAAAAAGGGGAAATAAGCAAACTTTCCAAGGGCAAAATAGATCGATAGAGATAGTAGTAGCAGATCATCAATAAACTTTTGCTAATAAATATAAGGTTGGCACCTCTACATATACTCGTCAATTCAACATCAACAATTGACCGAGAATGCATGGGTTGTGAAAGAATATGAATAGCATATATGCAATGCTGTTTTCTTTCGCAGAAATCGTGCGTTAAAGAACGAATTTGAGAGCAACGCAATCTCATTTGATAGCAAATACGATGCCGATTCCCATCAAAATTCTGTACATTGTTGGACATGTACCTCTCCCACATCAACTATATAGAGCAACCAATGCCATTGTTGCAAGAATCACCAGTCCTCGCGGCAGCAAATGTTTGTTACCATGGCCTGTGAAAACGTGCTAGCATTTGTCATATCAATTCGACAACCAAGAGCTACTTGGACAAGGAAATAGCAAATATGGTACACATTGAAAAATATGATTATTTCAAAGTTGCTATCCAATCTCCATGCTAAATGTAACTTGCATTCAAGGACATTGTTCTCTATTTTTTTTAAGAAATTACACAATAAAGTCTTGCTTTATTTCTCCTCGTTGATTTATTCTACCAGGCTACGTTTGCATTCTTGCATTGTGATTACATAGTTATAAAAACCAATACCTTCACTTGTAGAAGATTCATTCTGTATTTGGGAGGTCGGAGGTGTACCTTGGTTCGAATCCAGGCTCGATGGTTGTGTATTAGAGGGTGGTGGGGATGCTCCACCAAGGGGTAGTCTTAGATTTGTACAATCCGCACCAACAGAACCTACCATAAACAAATACACGCTATTATCAACGACATTCGTAAAAAACAAACTCTTGTAATACTATCTCCAATGAGCTACAAGATAACACTGTTTACATTTGTGAAGACAATATCCATCCGACTTGTTCCTGAAATTGAAGAAGCCATCATCACACTTGCACACGTACGGATCATCGAATGTGGAACCATTTCCGGAAGTGTCATGAATACATTCACCATTCCCACAGACACCCAGAGAGCAAACTGCAATTGTTCCAATAGTGAATAAAAACGTCAGTCAGAACATGTCCTTTGCATTGGGTTTGCCTTTGTATCAAAGATATGCAGCACCTCAAGTTCAGCTTTACAAACATAAACTTTAGATTAGGTTTGCCCATGTATAAATCCGATCTTCCCATTAAGGGTGCCCTTACACCCAACAAACACTCCGCACTAAACTTACCAGCATGTTTCCTGTTAGGATTGACATTATATTACAACATGTTCTTTAATATTAGGGTTGCCCTATTATCATTTCCGTTTCGCATTATGTCAAACATATGCTTCATGCTATGTTTGCCCTAATATGAAAAAATATAAATCGCACACTATGGTAGCCCTTATATCATATGTGTGCTTCTTGGTAACCAAGAAAGAATATTTTGTGATATCATTCACACTGTCTGAACCAGACATTTGCTTCAAACTAGATGTCACTTAACATCCTGAGTCGCAATCTACTCAAAATGGATATATATACAGGACTGGACTTACTGTCAAAGGCACCGCCAAAAGGCGGGAAAACTAGAGAAGGTGGGGATTGCTGTGACTTGGTCGTGTTTGCACAGGTGAAATCGAAGGTACCTGAAATTATTAGTAGCAACACAAAGAATCCCACTCAAAAATAAGATTTTGCAAAAGTAGAATATGTTGATATGCATTTAAGATGCAGATTGATTTCAATATCATCTCAGAAAGTGGATTGATGTTTCATGTGCGTGCTCGGATGGACAACACTATCAAAAGACAGTAATTTCTATAGTTTGAGCGAATCAACTAGATGGATCGTCTCACCTGCATGCTAGAATACGTGCATAGATGAGGCGATGAGACATCTTTTGTAGAGATGTTCATAAACATAACATGTTACACAACATAGAAACTTGATGTTACCATGGATACATTCATAAGAGATGTCCGAGATTATGATCTGATACCGAATTAGATTATGCTGTTGAACAACATCTAGATCATGTGCAGACAATGGACAAATTTATGTGTAGGCGATAGCTTTCTAACATTTATACAACTCGCGTTATGTAAAAGCTGAATGAAAAAATTACTTACAATTGGGCACGATGCACGGTAACCAAGAGGATCCAAAGGGGGATTTCCAGCCATCATCACAATCACATTTATAGAAAGGAAAGGAAGAAGTGTTCAAGCAGGTGCCTCTTAGGCACCTGGCGATTTCACAAGCAAAACCTGCAGAGAGCACGCACAGATCAATGGCTTAGCAAAAGACATGCAGGCGTTATACAACCAATCCAATGTAACATTAGAAGAACCAGACGAAATGCTTCAGGTTTGTTGCTAGCTCTAAAACACTGATTTCCGAAACAGTGAGTGCTCGGCTTCCTGATTCGGATCGAATGCATGCGTTTTGCCAAATGCAAGAAGAATGCTTCTTAGAGGAGAGCAGATGGAAGGCCAAAGCAAAGAGCGTGCAGAAAAGAAGCTTCTTCGAGTCGGGAATGAACTACATCTACGGAAAAAGAAGAAAAGAGGCAGAGAAGAGCGCTGAGAAAACCCACCTGCGGAAGGGGTGTCGAGCGGAAACGAGAGAGAAGACGATGCAAAGACGGGGAAGAAGAGGAAGAAGAAGATGGAGCAAGCGGCAACGAGGCATGGAAGATGAAGCTGCATAGCGATGGAGCCGGATGATCGCGTCTTTCTTCCTTCCTTCCTTCCTCGTCCCCGACGCGCCTCCTTTGGCTTCGATCAAACTTCCTTCCACTCTCTATCCTTCTTCCCTTCTCCTCCTCCCCCTCCTTCGTCTCCTCCTCTCTTCTTCTTCCTCTTCTTCTTCCCTTCCTCTTCTTCTTCTCTCTTCTTCGTCTGCTTCTTCTTCCTCTTCTTGTTGCTGACTGACTACATGGGCTGTTGGGCTTTTTACCATGGTCTTCTGTTACCTCTCCCTGTCAGTTGGATGCGTGTCGCCGTCGTCGTCTGCTTCTCGGAGCTTGCAGCAGTCTCCATGGCTGACTCTGCGTGCGTGTGCGTGTGCATTGAATGAAGAAGAAGAAGAAGAAGAAGAAGCAGGGGAAGGTAAGCACAGAAGAAGAAAGAAGAAGAAAGAAGAAAGAAGAAGAAAGAAGAAAGAAGAAAGAAGAAGAAGGAAGAGATGGAGGGGGTTCACACGAGAACAATCTGTGCTTGCGTTTTTCTGTTGTTGTTGTTGCTGTTGTTGTTGTGCATGTGTGCGTTTTTGTTGCGTGTGTGTGTTTTGTGGAAGAGCCCGAGAAAAGATCCAAGAGGTCATGAGCTCAAATCTAGATGCAGAAGCCGCATGTGATGATAGATTGACGATAATCTGCCGATATACTAGTAGGAGTAGTAGTAGTAGTAGTAGTAGTAGTAGTAGTTTAGTTCAGCTCATCAGTAGTAGGCTTGAGATCGATCGGTGATAATCTCCTAATAGAATTGGGCATACTAGTAGTAGTTCAGCTCAGCTCAGCTCAATGATAGATTGACGATAATCTGCCGATATACTAGTAGTGTACTACTACTACTACTACTAAGCTCGGCTCAATGATAGATTGACAATAATCTGCCAATATAGTAGTAGTACTACTACTACTACTAAGCTCAGCTCAATGATAAATTGACGATAATCTGTCGATATACTACTATTACTACTACTAGTAGTTCTAAGCTCAACTCAATGATAGATTGACGATAATCTGCCGATATACTACTACTACTACTACTAAGCTCAGCTCAATGATAGATTGTAGTAGTACTAAGCTCAGCTCAATGTGCCGATATACTAGTAGTGGTAGTAGTAGTAGTAGTAGTAGTAGTAGTAGTAGTAGTAGTAGTAGTAAGCTCAACTCAATGATAGATTGACGATAATCTGCCGATATACTAGTAGTAGTAGTAGTAGTAGTAGTAGTAGTAGTAGTAGTAGTAGTAGTAGTAGCCACTACTAAGCTCAGCTCAATGATATATTGACGATAATCTGCCGATATACTAGTAGTACTAGTAGTAGTTTAGTTCAGCTCATCAGTAGCGGGCTTGAGATCGATTGATGGTAATATGCTGATAGGATTGGGTGTCGAATACGAGCATCTAATGGCCGTGTTCACACTGTCCATAAGTGAACGGGCCATATTTGCAATATGCCGGAATGACTTGTGCCCTAGCCTAGGGGTATAAATACCAGGCTTGTATGGTCGTCCAAAGTTGGTTGCTCCAACTCAGTTAATGGTAAAGTTCCAATTTGTGCCTATCTCTCTCTCTCTTGTTCTCTCGTGTCTTTGGCCGCCACATCTTAACGCTTCAGATCTGAAGCCTCCTCTTTCAGATCTGAAGCCTCCTCTTTCAGATCTGATCTTCTCTCTGCTCCTACCCACTTCCTGACGCCTCCACCATACTACTGGAAGCCAGCGCTTGTTCCGCCTGACGACCTTCACCCCAACATTGGGCATACTAGTAGGAGTTCAACTCAGCTCAACACCTGCGAGATAGATCGATGATCATCTGCTAGTACTAGCAGCAATAATAATTCAGCTCACCTCAACAACAGTGGACTCGAGATCGATCAATCAAGATTGGCATACTAGTAGCGGTTCAGCTCAGCTCAACGGCAACGGACCTGAGATCGGTCGATGATAATCTGCCTGTAGGATTGGCATACTGCTAGTAGTTCAGCTCGGCTCAGCTCAGCTCAGCAGCGACGAGATAGATTGATGATAATTTGCGAATAGGATTGGCATATTACTAGTAGTAGTTCAGTTCAGCCCAGTAGCAGCTGGAGACTTGAGATAGATCGACGGTTATCTACCGATAGGCTTGGGATACTACTAGTAGCAGTTTGGTTCAGCTCAGCTCAACATCAGCGGACTCGAGATACATTAATGATAATCTGCCGATCAGATTGGCGGCTTCAAATGCTACTTTACAGTGCATAAGATGGGCTAGTTTTGAGTCAGGCTATTAACAAAACAAGGCTAGAAGTTAAGATGCAAGGAAAACAAGGAAAATTGAGTTAATCCATGCAACAGCTTCAACTTCACGTTGATTCTCACGCTCCACGTAACTGACTCCTGTATAACTCACTCACTCGTGCAATGGTCTGATCCTTCGGTGAACTCAAACCTTTGGGATCTTAGCGAGCGAGCGAGCGAGCGATGGTGGATGGAGCCAGGTACAAACAAACGGCTACGATTTTTCCGATACGCAACTAAATTAGGTACAAGATGTTAAGCATGAGCAAGACCAAAAGAAGCCGATTACTTTGGAACATTGGCGAGAGCAAGATTGCGATCGAATCGTTTTGGGAGTTATCGTGGCGAAACAAAGACGGTGAAGCTTACAAACCACAGACTTGCAGTTTTTTCGTTTACGAAACAAATCAGCACATGCTGTCGGGACTCTGCACCGGCGCGAATTAATTCGCTGATGCTTGGTGCTCATCGGTCGAAGCTGGTCTCATTCCTTCAGTTTCTCTGATGCAGAATGTTCTTTCTATGCACAGGAATGGATCTCTGGTTGAACTCGAGATGTATACAGTGGCTTGAAAGCCATAGACAGTGGCACAACTGGCACCTGAATTAGTGTTTTAGGGTTTAAGGGTTTAAGGGTTTTAGGGTTTTAGGGTTTAAGGGTTTTAGGGTTTTTAAGGGTTTTAGGGTTTTTAAGGGTTTTAGGGTTTTGGGGTTTTAGGGTTTTTAAGGGTTTTAGGGTTTTTAAGGGTTTTAGGGTTTTTAAGGGTTTTATGGTTTTGGGGTTTTAGGGTTTTTAAGGGTTTTAGGGTTTTGGGGTTTTAGGGTTTTTAAGGGTTTTATGGTTTTAGGGTTTTTAGGGTTTTTAGGGTTTTAGAAAGAGGGGCATTTTGAGAGTTCTGAGGGAGGGGTAGTTCTGTGAAATTGCTTAAAGTCTCTTGGCGATGGCGATGGCGATGGCGATGGCGAGGCGGCAGTCGGGCGACGACAGGCATGGCGGGCGAAACGCAGAAGGCTCCGCCCACGCAGGAGGATCATCGTCATCATCATCAGCGGCAGCAGCATCTGAAGATGAAGAAGAAGACGAAGAAGAAGAAGGAAGGGATGGATGTGAATTCGATGGAGCAGCAGGATGAGGATGTGCACGCGGAGGAGCAGGACGAGAAGACGAAGAGGAGGAAGAAAGACCGAGGGAAAGCGACGACGGCGAAGGAGAAGGCAGATGTTGAGATGAAAGAGGAATCGAAGAAGATTGCAATTGACAAGGAGGAGGAGGAGGAGGAGAAGAAGAAGGATAAGAAGAAGAAGGATAAGAAGAAGGATAAGAAGCAGGATAACAAAGAGGGGAAGGAGAGAGAAGATGCAAATGATAGGAAGAAGGATAAGAAAGAGGAGAAGGAGAGAGAGGATGCAAATGATATGAAGATGAAGGAAAAGCAGCAAGAAGGGATAGAGGAAGAGGATGTAGATATGACTGAGGAGGAGGAGGAGAAGAAGAAGAAGAAGAAGAAGGAAAAAGGGAAAGAGGAAGAGAGACTGGAAGAGGAAGAGGATGTGCACCAGAAGAAGAAGGAAGAGAGGAAAGAGAAAGGAGAAGATGATGTGAGTGAGAAGAAGAAGAGGAAGAAGGAAGAGGAAGGTGATCAGAATTTGAAGAAGGAAGAGAAGAAGCAGAAGAAGAAGAAAGAGAAGCAGGAAGTTGATGTGAATGAGAATTCGAAGAAGGAAGAGAAGAAGCAGAAGAAGAAAGAGAAGCAGGAAGTTGATGTGAATGAGAATTCGACGAAGGAAGAAATCAAGCAGAAGAAGAAAGAGAAAGGGAAAGAGAATGAGAATGAGAAAGAAGGCGAGGATTTAAATGAGAAGGAGAAGAAGGAAGCTAAGAAGAAGAGGAAGAAAGGAATGAAAACGCAGGATGAAGATATGGGTAGTGACATAAAAATGGGGAATTCCTTAGAGCAACTTTGCAAAGGAAGTATTTTGATTGATATGTTGGAGGGAAAGAAGAGAAAGAGAAGTAAGAGTGAAGAAGGGAATTCGGATTTGCCATCAGTTCCAGGTAAATTCTTTGTTTATCACCTCAAGGTAAGTCAAATACGATGTGGATGAGCCAAGAAAGGATATCTTTCTATATTGTTTAGGAGAGCAAAGTTCTGATGATTCATCAGCAGAGAAGATAGTGAACAAAAGAAGAAGGAACGAGGAGCGAATCTTATCTTTTCCATCAGTCTCAGGTAAGTTCTTTGTTTCTCCTTAGTTTGAATGTAATAATGCTTTGGGTGAATGAGTGAGAAAAGAAGGGATTCTTTCCATGATTCAGCGGAGGGAGGAGGTGAACGATGTATCCCAATTGGCATGATAACTGAGAGGAAAAAGGAAAAGAAGAGAAGAAGGGAAGAACGAGGACAAGAACAGAGAGAAAAAGCTACATCATTTTCCTCAGGTATGTCCCCTCTCCCTCTTGTTTAATGAAAGATGAAAGGAAAGATAAGTAAGTCAGCACCTGTCTAATCCAGCACAAGAGCTACGTGGAGAAAGAAGTTTGACTCATATACCAGAGAAGAAAGGGGGAAGAAGGCTCAAAGGAGATAAGCCATCTGATGCTTTACCTGTTAAAGATAATTATGCATTGGCTGATGGAAAGGGCAAGAAGAAAAAGGAGAAGGAGGAGGAAAGGAGTAATAACGTGCTTGAACATGGCGAAAAATGTGAAGAAGCCATAGAGCAATGTAGCAGCTCCACAAAAAACCTGAATAAGAAATCCAAGAATAAGCGCGAAAGAAGCCAACTCAATTCTGCTATTTCTGAGGATATTACGCTTGAAATTGCTGAAAACATTACCTCAAAGGCTATAAAAAGGAAATCTGTTTTGTCCTGTAGACCTGAAAAGGATGTTTCTGGTACAAAGAAAGGAATTAACTTAGCCGATGCCGAAGGCCTAGACAAAGAAAATATCTCTGCTAGCGATTCTGTTGCTTTGCAAGAGGATAGTCTTCTTGGAGACACAAGCACAAAGAAGAATGCCAAAAGTAAGAAGAAAAGGGTAACTTTTGTAGACCAAGTCACAGATGAAGTCAACAAAAATCAGGTTACGAATGATGAGGCAAATGGCATTGAAGCTTTCAATGAGGAAACGGACGGTTCTACCATGACAAATGATGACGGTGAAGAGCTTTGGGGTGTGCGCTTTTCCCCTGAAGAAGATGAAATAATCAAGCAGGCAATCTTTGATTACATCAAGGTACATATAAAATTATATAGTATCTTGGAAATTGATCTAAATGAGAAGGCACCCTTTTCTATTAGATGGAAGAGATTTTTAAGAAGTTTCTGATCAATGCTCAAGTACAAACATCTCTAAATGATAACATTGCAGAAAGTGATAGTAGCTAGTTTAAAAGTTTTGATGTCTCCTCTAAAGAATGAACCTTGTTTTGTGCTATATTATATTCCATCATTTTATGCACGTTTTAGATGAATATTATTTTCTAAATGCCAGTCTGGTTTTCTTGGATATTTAGCTACTCTGCGTTTATTCCTTCCTTATCCCTGCCTCATACAATTAAATATCTATATCTATGCATGTGTATTTTATCCCTCCCTTATGCTTGTCCAACCTAGTTCTTACCCCAGTTGTAACGTTTTCACATTGTTTTGGCCATGCATATGTATATGTACTGTACTCTTCAAGAAGGAGCTTGAACTTATTCATATATTAAACTCCCTTTCTTCTCTTCGTTATCATTTCTAATGTGTTTAGCCATGCACATGCTTATAGTTTGTGGTTTGATTCTAGGAGAAAAGTTGGGAGGAAAGTGAAGGTCTGCAGAAAATTTTGAATTGCAAAAAACACAAAGAAGTCTCAAATTGCTGGAGTATCATAAGTAAGATCTCAAAACCTTGTTCATTATGACATGAAATGATATGATTGATGTGTTTGAGTATTACAGGGAGATGTTTACCGTATCGTCCACAGCAAGCCATTCGTTATCGTGCTCATTTACTTTTAGAAGAGGGAACCCACTTAGGATTCTGGACAAATGAGGAAGAAGCTCTACTTCGGAGGTTAGTGGGATGGGTTTACTATTATCAGGGAATTTTGTTTGCCTACTATTTGCATGCTCGTACCACTTTATGTTTCATAAGAAATTGTTCTCTAATTGATAAGATAGGCTCATAGTTTGTTGGTTGTCTAAGAGCTTTCTCTATGGGAGCTTCTCTAGATAACATTAAATCCTGTTCACCCAAATTTCCTAGGACCCCTCCTCAGATCAACGGCAGTCTGAATAGAATCCCTCACTTTATCTGCAGGCCTCATCATGTTTCAGCTGTCATTGATTACCTATCTAGCACATATATTAGAATATGGAATCACACTAACAGAAATAGAACCATTATTTGCACAAGAGGGAAGAGAGTGTAATTGGTACTGTTGTATAGTATATCCATCTTTGACCATTCTAATACCCTTTCTAAATTGCAAAGGGAGTGTCACTGCAAAAAAAATAGCTAGCCAAGAAATGTTTTTTGTTTTACGGCCATAATGAGCTCATAAACAGCCAAAATACCTGAAATGGCTGGAGAAGATATGAACCATTGGAATACAGGCATGAAGCTTTCTGAATAATTTGTTAATTCTAAGTAGCCATGGATCTGTAAACTAGTTGCCACAGATATAACAACCAACATATCTGTCTATCCTGATTGAGACATGGGCACGGTTGGATATTTCCTTCTTGATTTGGTCAACAGTGCACTATTAAGGTCCCTATCCATAATTTTGGACGTGTACATTAACAAGCATGATAGTGTGAAAAGCCTGAAATTTCTGTTAATTGGATGGTTAGTACTGTGGAAAATTCAATTCAATGACTTACAATACTCTGAAATGCCATTTATTATGTTAAGATTGCAGGGAGAACGAGGCAATGCATGGAAGGAATTTGTACATTTATTGGGTAGGGATCGCATGAGCATTAAAGAAAAATGGAGGAGCTTGAAAAGAAGAAAAGCGTCAGGTAGCTTTTTTGGAGTATGTTATACAACCACTCCTACTTGAATGTTGAAGTGTAATTGCTAACTTTTATCCCATCGGTGATGTTATGCCTTGTAATGTAAAACTTAAGAGTTTTATCTACTTATTTATGTATGCTTCATTCGGATTATAGATGTTGCCACAATAAAGTTTGTCAGCATAGTTTATTTCTATTGGCAAAAATGAATGCGATGACTTTTCTTAGGCCGTAGCCCGATTCTCTTCTTGTTCTGAATTAACTGTTAGATTGTACTTTCCTGTAACTATTTTAGCATGACTATCACCTACTCTATGAAACCAGTTCTTAAAGATTATGGCATGGTATGACTGCATCTTACCATTGGAATTTATCCGTCAAAGCTTTGTGTTATAATTAGGCATCAAACGATTAATAAGCACACATCCATAATGCTATGTTGATTGCAAGTTGAGATCAATAACAAGAATTGTAAGCCATGTAGAATGCTTTTGTCCCATGAATTGTTTGTTGAAAATTCATAGTCAAAGAGAAGTGTGTTTTTGATGGTCCTTGATATATTGACATTTTAAACTACTGGTGGCCTATTTTTTGGGATACTGGTGGCCTAGTTTTTGGGATTTGGATGAGGAAATGTTTGTAAAGTCTAGTTAAATCGCTTTTCTGTATACCTGGGGTTTCATTGGTTTTCACCGAGCTCACTTTTATGCAGGAAGATGGACCCAGGAAGAATTACAGAAGCTGTCAGAACAAGTTCATAAATGCTTTCGAATCAAAGCTCTACTCAACTTAGAAAGTCAGAATAAGACCGACCACCGCATTGTATGCCCATTCTTTTGGCATCAATTAAATGCTATGAAGTATGAATATTAGTAAAATTTTCCATTTGCAGCTTCGGGATGATATTAGCTGGGAAAAAATTGCGGATGATATTGGGAACCATAGTCATGGTGCATGCTGTGGGAAATGGTTAGATAAATCATTGGGTATATTTAATCTTGTCTTTTGGTCCGAACAATATGAGCTAATGAAGACAGTTTTATTGTAGGTACTATCAGTTATGCTCCACAATGGTGAATGATGGTCTCTGGGATAATGAAGATGACTTCCTTCTTATCAAAAGGTGCGCGTGTGCATTCGTATTAACCTGTGGCCAACAAATCATAATATTGGCTAATATGTAGCTATATTATGTACATTACATTGCAGTTTACTAGAATCTGGAGCTTGTGCTGAAGAGGAGGTTGATTGGGATAATGTCTTACATCATAGGTATGGGTTTGTTTTTCCTTCCAGGGAAAATTGCTTGAGCTTATAACAGTCTCCTTAGTTAATCAAAGTTGAAACAACATTGATAAACTTTCTAATCCTCTAAACTGTGTAAAATGGTATGGTCTCAGATCTGGAAATATCAGCTTAAATCGATGGAAACAAATGACAAAACAGCTTGGTGAGAATAGAACCCGGCAGTTTCTAGAGAAACTGGATATACTTGCTAAGCGCTATGCACCAGAACTCCTAGACAACTCGATGGAAGAGGTCCTGAAGAGTCAAAACTGAACCAGGATGATCGTATATCTGAACTGTTGATTTAATCGATCGCAATCCTCAACGAAGCCAATGCTTTCTTCACGCAAAACGGTTATTGTCATCCATTTGGGTCAGCTCTTTTTCTCCCTTTTCGACTGTCTAAGTTGACAGGAATCATCTATCATATCCATGCTCGTCATGTGCCAAGTGGTTTACTAAGTAAAGATATTTGAAGTATCTCTGAATGTATACCAAAGGTGTAGCATAGAAGGTTGCATACTATTTTGACATCCTGGAGGTATGGCATGCACCTGGGCATGGGTCCTACCAGTTTATAATTTGTTCAATCTGGAAAGAGCGTTTCAGTAGACGTACAAGCTTTGCTGCAACAGATCTAATAACCTTCAAAGGATGCGCAGGTTTGCAAGGTACAAAATATTTAACATTGTAAGATCAATTAATGTTGTGCAGTCATATATATTGCAGTTGCCAATTGGTGTATAAAGAGATAATCTCTTGGATTTGTATGCAAAATGCTAACAATTATGTGAAAAGTGTAGGCTGAAAGAAGCACAGCAATTATTATATTCTACATGATATCTTGTGCATGATAATAGTCCAGTAAACCTTGTTAGTTATATGCAAGTGTTGCTTAATGGATAAGCTTTTGTAGTTACCGACTCATGCTTTTAAGCAAAGAAATCCTACTGGAATGCAGGGCTCTTTTTGGTGGATTGAAGTCCATAATTAGCGCATTTGAAGAAATCATCAATGAGTAATCATGGGCAAGATTAAGAAGGATTACCATTGGGGGAGCTATCTGAGAGTATAGTCAATTAATTAGTGTCATTCAATACGTAATGTGATCGTTAGAATTATGCAGTGATCAATGTAATCGAATTATTGTCCATTGGATCGAATGTAAGGGATTCCACTGAAAACAACGTTGAATTCCCAGTTAGAGAGGGTCGACAACCATAAAAAAAATCAGTTGATTGTTGGCAGAACAAGCTGATTTGTTACCGGATGTCTGAAAATCTTTCACTGATGATATGGAATCGTTGAATTTTAAGGATTTTTTTCATTCAAATATTAATCACAAATAGAAGAGATTAGATCAACTGATTGATCAGAAAACCTAAGGATTTTTTTCATTCAAATATTAATCACAAATAGAAGAGATTAGATCAACTGATTGTATCAGAAAACGAAAAGTAGTCGGGACAAAATGTATCGAAGTACGCATCATTTCGTGCCAAGTATTCAACCAACCCTATCCAACCCTAAAGCCGATGCATTCAAATTTCTGCACTCGTGAGTGGGTCTGATTCGAAAAACTAGAAATAGTGGAAATGTGCCTTCCCTCGATGGAAAATTTCGAAGCTGTGGAATTAATTATGAGGTTCATGACAACGGGGATCGGAGCGATTCCGGAGTTCTTCGAAGTATATTCGCTCTCTATCCACCTCATTAAAGGTTCAACAATCGATGCGCCAAAAGCGACAAGCAAAAAACCAGAAACACGTTACAGTTCATCCGTCGATCGGCTCCAGACCAACGTGACAAAACCTGATCGATTCGTCTGTATTTGCATCGATGCATCCTCGATCGCCCCTCCCTCAATTTTCGGTTGTTTCTTTTCGCAAACACGGACTCTATGTACTCATGGCATGTTGCTCTTCGATTCGTTTGAAATCAAGTAAGAGCCCCACGATCCATAAACTCGTTGCATCCGAGGGCTTCTCAAAGCCGATAGTGTTGCCAGAATCTAGAACAGACTACTCATCCGAGAGATTGAACGGTATGCATGGTTTGAGTTCACAGGGCCACTCTCTTCTCCGGATTAGGTAGGTGACCGAACTTTTAAGGCTCTAGGAAGCTGCGAATCAAGGAACAGTTAGCACTCTTAAGGGACGATATGATGCAATTAGACGCTCATCAAGCAATGTAATTAAGAATATGATGCAATTAAAGGCTCATCAGAACAATGCAGTTAAGCATCCGCTAGCGTTTCATACCCCTTTTTTTCTGTTGCCAGTGTTGTTAAACACTTCTGGATCGACGCAAGCAGAGCGAACATTTCATGCCCCACATCCTGTCCGAACGTGACGGTTTCCGAAATGCCCTCCGAGCTGTGAACTCCGAGAATCCGCCAGACTCATCGTATCTCGTCGACCAAACAAAAAAAAAAAAGAATAGCACGCTCTTTCTATGCGATGCTTGTTGTTTACACGCGTGCAACAACGCAGCGAGCGACATTTCCAAACTCTCGAGAGGACGGGGAGTTCCTCCGCTATTACGAGAAAGTTCCGAGAACAAATCGTAAAAACGAACAGGACAATTGTTTCAAAGAAGATGAAGAAGAAGAAGAAGAAGAAGAAGAAGAAGAAGAAGAAAGCTGCAGCCAAAATTAGAGATAATGCGTTCCAATTGTTCTCCTAACTATTTGTACAATTTAGGGACCTCCAAATTGAACAGTAAAAACAAAACAACAAAAACCCCAAAAAATAAAAATGCCCTGCTATTTCTTTTTTTCACCCCTCCCGTTGAATTAAAAAAACCCCAAAAAACAAAAAACAAAAATAAAAAATGCGGAAATTCTCCTCTCCCCCAAATTAGTTTCTATTCTGACGGTAAAAAAAACAAAAACAAAAAACAAAAAAACCAGAAAACAGAAGAAAAAAAACAGAAATCATCTGTTTCTGGATAAGGCGGGGCCGCGGCCACGTGGAAATGCCACGTGGAAATACCACGTGGAAATGCCACGTGGAAATGCCACGTGTCAAACACGTGGGCATGAGGATCGGTCGCGGCATCTTGCGGGCCCCGCACGTGCCATCTGCCACGTCGGACGATCCGATCCGTCCACGTCAGCAGGCGCGGGCCGCCGGGGGCGTGGGCCGTCACGTGGCCTCCTGCCACGTCAGCGGTTGCCACGTGGCCGCGCCAGCTGCCCCAACTGCCTTCCTTTTTCTAGATCTCAAAAAAAAACAAAAAAACTGATCTTCTACATTATCCAAAAAACGATAATAACTACAATAATAATAATATCCGACGTGGCGCCCCACCTTATCCTTTCGAAGATAGAAACTAGAAAGAAAGGAAAAAACAAGCCCTTTTTTTTGTTCTCGAAAGAAGTTAAAAAAAGAACGTTTTTGAATGAGCAACAAATGTTCACACGGATATATAGTAAAATAATAGAGATAATATATAAATAAAATCACGATATAGATAGATGTATATATTATGTTTTTACATGTATTATATATATTATATGTATATGTTTAGGCTGTAAATAGAACAGAAAAAAACAATCACGGGGAAAAATAATGGAATTTAAAAGGCGGGGGGGGAGGGAGAGAAAAAAAGAAATGGAGGGCGGATAATAAATAACGAAATAAATAAACAAATAAATAGTCGACTTGAATGAGTCGGTAGCAAATGAAAGTAAATATTTTACTCGCGTATTTTAGGTCTTTAAATAATAATCTCTTTTGTTTTTTTGGGTTTTTGTTGGTTGCTTTTCTTGAATCGAATTTGGTTCGTATTTTCCCAGCAGATAAATCTGGGGAAAAAACAATTTCAAGAACATTTTCTGGTTTTTTTTCTCTGTACATTTTTAGAATTAGTATTCTCTTTCACAGTCGCAGGAAAAAAGTCCGTCGTCGTCGTCGTCGTCGTCATCGTCGTCATCGTCTTCGTCTTCGTGTTCCTGCTTTGCCATTCTGAGACAGATCGCGCCA
>JBBBWG010002282.1:18519-33540 GCA_037176905.1 Azolla pinnata
TCGCTGCTTCCTGCCGCTTCCTCGCCGTTCCTGGAGCCGCCGTTCGCATCTCAAACACTGCACAAGTCCTTCGTCGTCGTCATCGTCTTCATCGTCTTCGTCTTCATCGTGTTCGTGTTCGTGTTCGTGTTCCTGCTTTGCCATTCTGAGACAGATCGCGCCATCGCTGCTTCCTGCCGCTTCCTCGCCGTTCCTGGAGCCGCCGTTCGCATCTCAAACACTGCACAAGTCCTTCGTCGTTGTCTTCGTCTTCGTCTTCGTGTTCCTGCTTTGCCATTCTGATACAAATCACGCCATCGCTGCTTCCTGCTGCTTCCTCGCCGTTCCTGGAGCCGGCTTCACATCTCAAACACTGCACAAGTCCTTCGTCGTCGTCGTCGTCGTCCTCCTCCTCCTCCTCTTCCTTTTTCCACTCTGATACAGATCACGCCATCGCTGCTTCTTTCTGCTTCCTCGCCGTTTGTCGAGCCCGTTCATCTCAAACACTGCACCATCGCTGCTGCTGCTGCTGCTTCTTCTTGATGATAGCCTTCCGAAGGCACCATTGCCTTCTTCGTCGTTGCTGCTCCTGCTTGTACTGTACAGTAGTCTGACATATCCCTCCATCGCCGTTTCTGTTCCTGCGCCGTTCTTCTTCTTCCTCTTCTTCTTCTTCTTCTTCTTCTAAGTCGGTTGGTTATCTGAAGAACTACACCATCGCTTCATCAACATCGTCATCATCGTCATCGTCATCGTCATCGTCATCACCATTTTCTTCTCTACGACCGGTAATCTGAAGCAAGAACGGCATCCCCTTCCTTGCTTCCTATTCCCCTTTTGTTGTATTCGTCTTCACTTCTTCGTGCAAACGATTCCTCGCCAGGGGTTTGCCATCACCGGACTACTAGTAGTGGGACCAAAGGAAGTCGGATTATCTCTTTTCCTCCATTTCCTTCTCACTACAGTTATTTGGGACTGTGGTTGCTGCGCGCGCCGTGTCCGATCTTCTCTGTAACTCTCCGCGAGCTGCTTGAAGACGGAATTTCTTCACTGTACAGGGATCTCTGCAGCTATGCCTGGCCTCATCCGTCCCGTCACAGATCATAGGGAGCCGTCTTATCTTCCCAAACTTAAACCGAATCCTAATTTATATCCCCGTGCTAAAAATCTAGCCTCACAGAAAAACCTCACGCTTTATCATCTTCCTCCTGATCTGGAAACCCCAACTACTCCAAGACCACCATCCGATCCTTCTCCCACGCGAATAGCTTCTAATGCTCTTGATCCTGACATTATGTGTCTACCAGAGAAAGGGAAACCTGTAGAAACAGTAATGGCTTTTCGTCCCTGCGGCCTTTATCAAGAGAGGCCGAGCATAATTACTATGTGCTCGTCTTCTTCGTCTGAATCCGGGAGCAATGGTAACCCGCACAATGAACCTAGCTCGGTTTGCCTTGCTGCCATGGTAGATGAGTTTATGGAGAGCGAGTATATCTATCGTGCTTGCAATCAGAGCGACCGTGTGCATCATGCCATGCTCAATGATGATTATAATGCCAAGAACCGGTCCTTGGTGAAAGACTATTTTACTCAAAAAGACAGTCTGGAAACAAACAGCATGAAGACCTCAGATATGCTTCAATCTCTGCAGGTTTGTAGAAGATTTCACCGCTGGAAAATGATGAACTTTCTGATTGTTGTTTGATCGTCAAGTCGTATTTGTCTGCATTTAATATTTAAAAGTCAGTCGAAGATTTTAGGATCAATCATAAAGATTCCTCTTTCTAAATGCTGTGTATATAAGCTAGCATATTTCTGGAGGTATTATGATTTTTTTCCTTAAAACTTTACCCTAATTTATGTCTTACCACAGAAGTTAAAGTTTCTTGTCTGATGCCTCCTGAAGATCTGAGTGTTACTAACTTTTGCTTGAACACCTTATGACTTCATATGTTTTGGTGAGAGGTCAAGCCTTCAGATATGTACTTTTAAACTTTGCTGGGGAAGATCTTCACTGGTTTTCCGGTTTATAGCTTTGTTAAGATCTTAGTCTGTTTCTATTTCCTTCAAAATATGATTTTCCTCAACACCTAACGTCAAGGTAATATATTTTGGTCAGAGATCAAGTCGTAGATCTGTAGTAGTTATAAATGTGATTAGCAAATATTCATTAAGTGGATCTTTCAGTTCTCCTTTGGTGAAATGCACCTAGCCGAAGTTTAAGCTTTTAGATCACTCAATGCATATCCAGTTTATGCTTGGAACTATGAATTATTCCATCTTATTTCCTTTTTCTAATAACTTTCTTCGAACAGTACCTGTTCTTATTAAGCTCCAGATTATATTAGGTCAGTATGTTTTCATGTATGACTGAGTAGACATTTTCGAATGTGTTCTCCAGTGCTTGGTTATTCACCCTCACTTGGACGAGGTAGAAGCATTGTTATTGAAGGATGTGGAGAAGATTTTGCAGTCTCTTTCTGCACAAGAGACAGGGTTGATGGCTTGTAGTGAAGATGGTAGGAGAAATGAAAATGTCACACATAGATGCATCAAGAGGATTGTGATGAATCGTCTTCAGAAGCTTGGATACAATGCTGCAATCTGCAGGAGTAGATGGGATCATACAGGTGGCATATCAGCAGGTATAAATACTGTATAAAATTACAGTGATGTGACATGAGGAACTAAGATATAGAGACAATTTAGCTGCATAATTAGCACTTAGCACTTAAGTTGAGATAGATTTCTCAAGTTACACACATTTTCATTCTTTTGGCTGAATGACAAAGACATCTTGTAGTGGTTTGGAATTATGATTGCAAAAAATAAATATTATTGATGCATAAGACATCTTGGTAAGTAAAAACATGACATTTTTTGTTGAACTATTCCCACTTTAATGGGCATACTATCATTCGTTTCCACTTAAGAGTAAACTTTTCTTTTGCCTTGCTTTAATATCATCATAAAGTCTGCAGTATTGATTTCAATTTATTCTTTGCACGCAGGTGAATATGAATATATTGATGTGGTGTTTGTTACGGATGCACAATATAGGTTTTTGAAGCAGCCAATGAGGCTTATTGTGGATTTAGACTTTCAAGCACAGTTTGAAATTGCTCGTCCTAGTGATGATTTCTCTATGATCTGGCAACTTCTCCCTCCTATTTTTATAGGGGCACCAGATAAGCTTCAACAGATTGTACTTCTCATGTCTGAAGCTACCAAGAAATCCCTAAGAGAGGAAGGATTGCATCTCCCACCCTGGAGAAAACTGAGTTATTTGAAAGCAAAATGGTTCTCTTCATATAAAAGGACATCCAACTGCAATGTTAATGCTACAGCTCTTTGCAAAGATGGAGAGAGAATATGTACGGGCTTTACAAGCTCGACCAAGCATACTAATGAGTTTGAAATGTTATACCATGGCCTAAATGCAGTTCAGCCTACAGATATTAACAATATACTAATTACTGATAACAATCATATACATAAAAAAGCAGGAATGGAGATATCTGGTTTGATATTAGACCAGAAGTGTGCAAGCAAAGATATTGTACTAAAGAAACAGAATGACAAAGATAAGATAACAGTCTTGGCATCTGATTGGCAACTTCCAGCCATTGCCGACAAAAGATTGGACCCAACCTCAGAGTCGAAGCAAGGTGTTAAAGTCATTGGATTGGTCTCGTTGATGTTGAAAAGTCATGACAAATCAGCTCATGGTATTATGGCAGGTGCATCATAAAAGGACGGACATCAACACGAATATGTTGCTTAAGTGTTTGGCTCAGAGGAATCAGCATAACCAGATGTTTTCAGAATGGATCAGCATTGCTAAGATTAGGTGTGCTGATGAAGAGGGAAAACAACTGATCCTCTCATTATTCCACTTCCCCTTTCTCAGGGTTGTATAGTGTCTTTCCTATCTCAGAGCTGTATAGTGTGTGTGTGTGTGTGTGTGAGCCGAGTGTGTTTGCTTGTCTCCCTTCCCCTCGCTCTTTCTTTAAATATATATATATATACACAGATATTTCTCTGCACACTATAGAGAAGCCATATATATACGAAAGGTGCAAAATCTGCACACGGATTTTTTTATTATGCTAAGGGACCTGCAATCCAGCATGGGGGATCCCTGAGATATTTTTCTAGGTAGAGGATTGTGGAGCACTATATTTTTGCTTCTCTTTCTGTTTACAGGTCCAACTTTCTATGAAACTATAATGCAGTTGGAAGCTTCGGGTTTGTGTCATGACTCATCAGTCTACGTTTGTTTGTCAAAAGATTTAGTGGTGCATCTGTCAACTCAATTTGTCAAGGCTATTAATAATGTTGTTTATTCTCAAGTCAACAATATATCTTTGTTTTGCTAGTGTTTGACAAACTGGCATTTTTGTTTGAAAGGTCTAGATCTGACATTTATACTAGAAGGCTAGTAGTCACTACCTTGACAATGTATATATATTATCTCTTGTAGGGAAGGCAGGTGCTAAAGGCAATAAAAAGGGAACATGGAGAAGAGCCTCAAGCGAGGAGAAACAAAATGTCGTCAATTCGAATAGAGGTTGGTGGCATCAAGAATAATGGCAGATGTAAATGTCATTAAGGGAACCCATGCGTAGAAGTGTTTGATTTAATGTATTGTTCATATGCTGAAGGCTCCTGAGTCCTTACCATAATTCACAGGGGAATTCAATCGGAGTTGTTGCAAGCAGACAAAGGCTTGTCATAGAATGGAAGGTAATGCCTTTACTGTAACAAACGACTACAAGGTGTGAATTGATGATATATCTTCCTCCCTCACGGCTTTCCCACCCTTGATTGCTTGAAGGTAGTTGAAGAGATGGACAAGTTGTTGAAGATTTGAGGGAATCGTATTCGGTTCTCCATTTGGTATGCAATGCGGGCAAGAAGTAGTTATGTATCATTTAGTGACCACTTCTTATTGGAGACGTAAGCTGTGTGCTAACGCTACAAAAAACTCACATACTTCATCGGTAACATACGTATCATGCATCCACACACAACACACACATAAATGCATACACATGCATACAATACAGTACATATGTAGAGTTTAATAGAAGTACGTATAACCAGTACATATGCAAAGCTCACAATGAAGGTTATAAGACACTTTACCTGAAGGTCATTTTGTATATTCTTCCATAGACACATGAGTGTAGTTACTTCCATGCATCAACTCCACACACAAATGGACAAACACCCACACGCGCCATATGCTTTATCATGTAGAATAGATACACTGTAGCATTACATTTATACATTCATAAATACATATAGAAATCATTCCATGTATACACACTTAGACGCGCCTACATATAGATATATTAAATCATTTTATCTAGACCATACATGCATACAAAATATCCTCGTGTTTAGATGGGGCTATCTATTAAGGAGTGTGGAGGTGATCTAGAGATTGTATAGCTCAAGAAAATTAACCAAGTTGGTATAAGGTTAAGTACAAATCAGGTTAGTGATTACTTAACCTTGAATTACTGCAGCCTTATAGTAAAGTGTCAAATCACTGTTATTTCTAATCTTGTATGTCAATATTAACCTTATATAAAATATCTGTACCTTGCAAGAATTTGAAAAACGCTTTTTATTGCAGCTGTTCATTGATGTGAAATGGTACAAAAGGTGACACCAGATGATATGTTTGGTAAGAGAGTGCTCTAACATGTTAGTGAGACAATCAATCATGACCTCCTTTACAACAAGCATCGCTTGTACATGTTCAGTTTATGGATGGTAATTGTGTTGGAATGCATCCAATAGGAGATCGACGTAAAGTTTTGTTTTCTAACTCAAAATGTGTGGTTCTCTTAGACTAGCAAGTAACAAATGACATTTGCACCCGTAAGCTGCATGTGAAGGGCATCATAATCTTTCGAGGCTTAGGTTAAGTAGGCATATATAACCTTCACAGAATTTGGTATTTTTCACGCTTAGGTTAAGTAAATCAAGGTGCATTGCCATGACAGTTGAGAGGGTACACATACAAACAAGGTTAAGCCCAACTGCAATTCGATACCCGATATGTGAAGATGACCCAAGGTATCCCGATACTTGAGTTTGATGAGGGCAAGGCCGACTCGGACTCCAACATCTCTAGACAACAAAATAAGTCTATAACATTGAATGGAAGATGAACAAGGAACATGCTTCATCTTCTAATATTCAAGTGTTCTCCTTGAGCCAAGAGTGTTGAACCCGGTCATCATTTCAGAACCGATGCTTTGCCTGATCGGTCCAGACTCTAAATCTTTCTTCCACTCCCTTTCCCTTGATCACATGTTCATGCTATTGCATTTAGGTGCCCCTCTTTTGATTAATATACCAGTTTTGAATTACGCATCCTTTTGTCGTATAGAGAGTTCTATTAACCAGCCTATGCGATCAATAAAAACTGTAACGAATCATTCATTATTTAACAGCTGTATCGAATCAATCAAATATTGAATCAAGCCCTATTTTCTTTCTGTGGGAAGTATACAATCTTCAGGGATCATCTATCCTTAAGAATCAACCAAACTCCATCTTTTCTACACATGTAACTACATTATTTGACACCCAATCCTTGTTACGAGTGACAAGATGCAACGACTTATATATACGTTTCTATTGAAATCCTCCTTATAATTCTACAGAATACAACAAATTGTGTTCAATGAAGTCATATTATATCAATGCTATCCAAATTGATAAGCCCAATGTCACAAACAGCAATGGGTCCAGTGTTCCAATTCGTTGCAACATGCATTTGTAATATTCACTCTAGAGAATCAAATCGATACCCCATTATCACACCTCTTCCTAAATTTGGCTTAAAAAATTCAGTCATTTGCAGAGAGTCATCAGATACAAATGCATGATCCACAACCCAAGGTTTGAAAACAGATTCACAGCCTTCACAAAAGTCAATGCTCAAATACTCATCTGCAGTACAAGTTACAACATCCAGGAGTCTTAACCTCCGGGTTATTTTTGTACAACCCCTGAAGGAACAAGCCATTGTCCAGGGATTTGACACATGTTACTTGATGGTAGGGCTGGAAATGCTAACATCTCCCTACGAAATGCACTGTGAGAGTTGTTATTACAACATAGCATCCTTCGCCTCCAAATTTTATTTTGGGAACTTCAAAAAGGATATTAGATTACAAGTAAATTTGTTTGAGGAAATAAACCTTGTCAAGACACACCCCCTAAGATTGTAGTGGATAATGCTCTTGCAATAGGAAAACACGGAGCCATCCTTCTCTCCATGACTCTGACCATATCCTTAAACAACAAATCGATATGTGACATAACGCCCAGCAGTCTCACTAGGACGAATGACTTTCACCACATTGCCCCTTTTCAGCCCATAATATCGAGCAACTGGATCGCTTTCTTGCATTCGTGGAAGCTGTATACGAAAATAAAACATGAGGGAACACTATTTTTTACTTTCCGCATGGTCGGGCATAGATTAACCTGGAACTACTAAGCTCATATGCCATTTTCACTGTAATGATAACAGCTGTGAGAAAATACGACTCATCTACGACAGCATTCATTATATTTTGCATTGGCCGCTATACGGGCTTTCAACCAATGAATCGACAAAATTTAAGCACTATATTCAGTGCAAATCGATGGCTGCGATATTTTATAAAAATTAGAATGAAGGAACAAAGAAACAGCATACTTCCGAGAATGGGAGGGAAGAAAAAGGAAAACCTGTGTCTCTTTCACTGTGTATCGCTCCAATAGAGCCTTCTTCTCATCTGGAGTAAGAAGTTGATGTTCTGGAACCAAAACATGCTCTTTAATATTCACAAGCAACTCCGAATCCTGCAATATATGTGCAATCTGCTTCATCTTTTCATTTTAGGGCAGTACTCTCCTGGTAAATCCAAGACATGACTACTCATACATATGGCTTCAAATCTCTCTATATACACCCCTATATACAATGTCTTTCAGAAATCACAAATGAAGACATAAAGTCAAAATTCTAAGAATCTTTCCGGTGCATCTATGATGAAATCAACACACCAAGCACTGTAGTTGAATACCTGAAAAACCTCCAGAAGGTATTTCGATGACATCTCACTCACGCATTGTTTTGCGAATGGAGTTAAATTTTGCTGCACAATAAGTATGGCCCTGTGCACGTTTTCTGATTTCATGCGTTCAGCATATGTCTTGATTGTCTTCACTCCAACCTTTGCCTCGTCTGGAAAGAAGACAAACAGCTATGGAAACGGAAAGTGTGCACAAAATAAGAAATTATCCTATCAATAGATATGTTAAGAACTAATCTATTTTTAAGACATATGATTGAACTGATGACGTGCACACAGTTACTTAGACTCGGCAAAGAACTCCTCAAATGCTCGTATATTTTTGTGTATTTAACCATATGCCCTTCATGTGTACAATTCAAAATATAGCAAAAGATTTCAATCTGTTTACATTTCACTCTTCTTGCATTATTTGAGTTGGGGCGTTCTGTTCTCAAATAACGCATTCAATTATGAGGTAATGTCTACATATCTAAGTTTGATCCTTTGCTACAGGTTGTTTATTGGTAGTATGCAAAACACTAAAACTGACCTAAGATTTTGTATGCTTTATCGAATCAATAACTAGGTCATGTCTACCTAGCTAAGTTTTGATCCTTTGCTACAGGTTCATACAAAACACTAGAATGGCATAAGATCTTCCTATATGTGGGTTTCACTGAGTCCTTGTCTGTATCGACGATGAATACCAATCCTTCGTTGCAGTTCTGTTGCCATAGGAGGAAACACTGTAATTCCACAAGATGTCATTTGGTCACTTGATTAAGTGTAAGGAGTCTGTGCATAGGCATTAGAGGCTTCTTTTCATGAGCACCTCCAAATTCACAAGTTAAGCATCAATCAGCATACACTCTCTACAAGCGAAGGACTGCTGCAAGAAGTCGAGGAAGGGTGGGGGGGGAACAAACCTGTTCGGAGGGGTTGGAGCGCTTAGACTTGACGATGACGAGGTCGTCTCGCTTGGGCTCGTCGCCATACTTCTCCCGGAACTCCGCCTTAGACATGGAGATCTCGAAATCGGCAACGAGGTAGTCGCGGTCGCGGAGCATCTGCATCACAGTTCGTCGGATGCGGTAGAGGCGGGCGCTCTGCTCGTCGAGCTGCGGATGAGAAGCCATGCGTCGCTCGATCGATCGATCGATCGATCGCCCGCTCGATCGCTCTGTTCTCTCTTCCTCCGCTTCTCTGTTCTGTTTCTGTACTCAAGCTTTTAGAAATTGCATATCTACCCTTCTACAATTTCAGATGTATTCTTATATGGGGAAAAACAGATTTTATTAGTTGCATTTTAACGCCAGATTAGGCTCGGTTTTATCGCTGGAAATTAACTCCCCAATTAATTGATGAGCACCAAATTAATTAGGTTCTGCAATCGCTAGATTCTGTTAATCGAACATATTTACCGAGGGAGTCGACTGGTAAACCGATAGCAGGAAGCGAGAAGGCAGAGCAGGAAGATTATGAATCGACGAACTTGATTGAGAAGAGATAGACTGGAAGCGACGAATAAGAGAAGAGCCGGATCGATTAGCGAGAAGCGATCAGGGCTTAATCAATTCGTGATGAAACTAAGCGTTACTCCGTAATTTCTAACATTTTTAGTAAGCGTTAAAATGTAATTAAAAAATCAGTTTGGCAATTTTCTCAATTATATACCTTGTACCTATTTCGAAATTACACCAAAGAAACCCTAACCATCGCATTGTCTATGCATATATGAATTAAGGGAAAATTACCAAAATAAGCCTACCAAATTCATTAAGTATATTTTAACACCTATTAGATTTTGAAAATTGCAAAGTTAACACCTAGTTTATCTCTTTATGCCCAATTAATTCCCACTGATTGATTTTATTCTTTCCCTTACTATTGCTTCTTCCTAATCGCTTCTCACTGATCGATTCCATCCTTCTTTTATTAATCAGTTCCATCTATCTCTTCGCATGTTCATTGATTCTTATCTTCGTATTTGCTTCTTACTTCATACGGTTTGTTTATTAATCGATTTCCTGACAATATTCGATTAGCAAACAAAAGCTAGACATTTCAGAATCTAATTTTTTTGGTCTAGTTTTTGGTAAAAGATAAAGGTAGGCATTGATTTGCAATTTTCAAATTTAGGAGGGCATTAAATTGTAACTGTTTGATTTGTTAGCCATTTTCTACTGGATTTTCCCATTAAGTAAACCACCACAAAGCACAAAGCATTGATGCAACTATGCCTACGCTTGAGCAACATGCCGAGTCGAGCCAAGTGTGATCTAGCCATGAAAGGTGAGATCAAGATGGTGTTGAACCCTACTCTATTGAAGGTGGTTTCGATAACCAAGTTCTTATTTAGCCAAGAACACTGAGAAGAGCAGAGCCAAGGTTTGACTCCTCCACCATGTTGGTTTAGATGCTTGGGCTTCGAAGCCGAGGGATCGTTTAGGCCGAGCCAATATGTGATTTACAGTTCTTGCTCGTTTACGATGAATGAAGCCAATCCCAAAAAGACTTGGCTTTAGCCTCCCAATGATATCTGCCTCAACATATTCTTCACAAATGCTAGCAAACCTTTGACAAACACAAAGCATACTATTAGCAGGCCCTTGATTCTCAGGTGAATCTTCGAAGCCCTTGTCCATTCATCGAGAGCTCAGCCGACAAGGATCATTAGCACTCACAAAATCTTTACCAAAAAACAAGAGATTATAGATTGAGACTTCAATTTGCAAAAATCAGCTTAACAAACACTGTTTTCGCTCACTAGACAATTTCCTCTTACGATAATACTCTATATACACAGCTCAATGTGATCAAAGCAATGCAAAACCTTTCAAAGCAATGTAAAACTTGTGCCATATTCGCTCTCAAGTGTCTTGGAGATGCATATACATGTAAAAAAAAAGTTTGATGTTTTAGGGGTTCACCCATGTTAAGGATAGTTGCCCCTTCGCAAACTTATTTTCGCTTTCCAAAGAACACAATTTCGATAGACACCTGCAAGTAATAAGTTACAACTACGCATTTCGTGATGAATGCATCGGTTCAACCCACCATGTTATGTCAGGAAAAGATAACCTACGTACACGAATGACAAACTCTTTCATAGAAAGACCTACCACTGTATAGCCAGGCTGCAAACAGAACAAGAATCTGCAATAGTTTATTCTTACAAATGATGCGAAAGTTCAAACTGAGGCCATAAACAGAATATGAAGCTGAAAGGTTAAGAAAAACAAGTATTACCTCAAATGTTCAAGAATATCAAATCATCGAAAAGGAATGGTTTTTCGAGGGAGTTCCATGCTCTAGACAATAGGAGTTCAGTGCCTCATTTTACATTGTAAAAGGGGACTTTCTTGAGATGTTGCAGATTATTGACGGTTTCTTCCACAGAATTTTCCTCCATTTCTATCTTTAAGGTAGAACCCAAAAGATCAATTCCACAGGTGCATTGTTTAAGAAAAACAAAAACAGGGTTTTCTTTTTAGCATATAAATCAAAGGTTGCACTCACTCTTTTCAACCAACCAGCAGCTTCTGCTCATCTAAGAACTTGTATGTTGGCACCTCAAGATTGTAAGGAGCAGGGCCTTTCCTGATTCTTCCAGAAATATCATAGTGAGAGCCATGGCAGGGACAAAACCAACCTCCATAGTCTCCAGCATTCGGCAATGGGACACAACCAAGGTGAGTGCAGACTCCGACTACAACAAGCCATTGGGGTGAAATGACCCTGTCCGAATCTGCTTGAGGATCCCTCAGCTCGTTCAGAGTCACATTATTTGCCAATTTGATGTCATCCTCTGTCCGATGACGAATGAAAACTGGCTTCCCCCTCCATTTCACTGTAACTGTCGACCCAGGTGCTATGTTGCTAAGATCCACCTCCAATGAGGCAAGCGCTAACACATCCTTACTTGCGGACATGCTCAATATGAACTTCAGTATCACTAATCGGATCATTGATGCATAGATGAACCTCCCACCAGTCATGACAAAGTACGTGAATGCCTGCTTGCTCGGGTCACCTGGAGGATATCTCTCATGAACAGACTCATCATATACGATGTTCGAGTCTGGACCCTTGACAACACTCACCGCAGATGCCCCCGAGGTCTGTGCTGTGACCTCGCTAGAAAAAGCTGCAGAAGTAAGGAATATTTTTTAATCAAAGATGCATAGTAACAAGATTGTTTAGTATGTGTCGTGAAAAGTGAAAAATGTCACTTCACGGGGAAAAACTGCATATATTATGACCAGTTTTCATATTTAGTTATGTAGTATATAACTTTTTAGCAAACACTGTTGGAAGAGCATTAAAAACAGCTCACTAGTTTCGTTAGAAAAAGCAGCAATTTAAGGAGACCTTTCTTTTGATTGTAGGTGTCGTAAGGGTCATCATTGATCCTTACAACACCTACAATCAAGTTCGTTTCAAGGAAGAAGAATAAAAGACTGTGTTTTCCGACACTACATTATCATTTACGAAGATGATCATGCTTTTCAGATTGACAAATCCAACGGCTTTCTTCCTGCACATGTTTGCTGCCACTATGATGCGTATTCAATTTTTTTTTAAAATAGTGCATTTGAAGGGTTGCAAATATATGCCACTTCTTGCCTTAAAGTAGCTAGTACTCTTCACAATTTGAAGCCTCGGAGCAATACTGATGGATGGATGTACGTACTATATCACTGACTACTCACAGAAACTTCTATAAGATCCAGTAAAAGAAATCGTGCTAATATCTACCCATCATCTGGATTGTAGGCTTTATGCACAAAAGCCTTGCACAACACAGATGAACATATACTTCTCAAGATACCGTGATAATGTGATTATATCGTCAAAGAGACCAAAGGATGGTGAAAACGGCAGTCTCCGTATTTTTATGTTAGAAAACAACCAAAGATGATTAAAAACAAGCCTTCTACAGGAAAGAGAAATGGGACCTCGTATTATTGGGTATCTCCATGCAGCAAAACCCATGGGGGCATCGATCCTGCCTAGATCTTGAATATTTTTTAACCCTGAATCATTTTGTGATATCCAGGTCTTAGACGTTTTAGTTGAAATTACGCGGGAACTTGATGTCAATTTTCTATACACGCCCCTTAACATCTTCAGAGACCTGAAAACAACAGAACCAACATCACGCTCATCAATATAAAACCCACTGCTATATACGCTACCATAGTTCGTAGAACATAAGATCCTAATGTATACATGCAGTCTAGCGTCCTATCAACGAAGTGTTTATTAGAATAGATCATCCAATTAGCCAATACATCATGAACCAGCGCATCATTGAGATAACTTGTTTTGATAGTGACAGGTTATGCTTTGTAAAAATCCAGTCTTGAAGGTATACACCATTGAGAAAAAAGAACTACAAAAGTGGAGGTAAACAAATTCTCCCGTATGACAATATCAAGGGGTTTCCGCTGACAACTCAGAAATACCTGTTCATCATATAATCAACAAGTTACATGGCATTTAAGATAAGGTATCATGTAACATCCTTCCCCCCAAAGGTGGCTGTTTATATTTCCCATAAAATGAATGGGGAAACATAAATCAGAAAAGAAAAACAAAAGAAAAATTATGTTCCATTCTATTCCCAGTGAAAACATAGCCAAAACTGGGGAATTTGTGTTCGCATGCAGTGAAGATATAATGTCTGCCCTTGTAAAGAGAGAAGAATTATTCATTTCACCCGACAAATACACCAACTTTTAATCACATTTTTTTTTTACAGTTCGGTGAAAATATTTATAGAAGCAACAACCTGCGACACAAAAAATTATGAATTTGTGGTCCTCTCACAGTCCAACATAGCAGCTCATTCAGATCAGTACAAAGACGTTCCTCTAATCATCGCCGAAATTCTGGATTCTAATCTGTAACATAGAGATGATCCTTACCGACAGAAACAGACAAAAAACATCGCGTTATTCCTGCCAAAAAGTGGTTCAAAGAGTATTTATTACTCGAGATTGAATACTATATAAGCACAATATGCTGCAGAGGACCGGATGCCCAACCACAACATCTAGTCCGAGAGTTCAGAATGATCCGGAAGATTCCGGAAACAATCGAATGCCAGGTGCACCCACTGTTGGCATCGAGCAGAAAAGATGCTGTTTTCTGCTGTTTCCGGAGGGCAAGGAGGGAGAGGGACAGCGGGAGGAAGGGAGGAAGAGGGAAAAAGAGGGGAGAATAAAAACAGGAGGAAGATGAGATCTAACGCGGAGAGCAGTCGAATGCGAATAAACACACACACACACACACACAGAGAAAGAGAGAAAGACGTAAGGCGAGAAGAAGAAACAAAACCTGGCGCAACGCGAGGAGCGGGCGAGCAGTTCGTGGAGGCGATGGATCGAAGAGAAGGAAGCAGCAGAAACGGGAGCCGCGAAACCCTTTCCTTCCGCAGTTCTTCCCTCTGCGCACAGAAAGAAACAGAAGAAGAAAGAAGAAGAAGAAGAAGAAGAAGAAGAAAGAAGAAGAAGATGAAGACGATGACAATGGGCTGAATTTTTTTTTTTCCAATAATACGAAATTACGAATTACCGCACGGATTAAAATAAATAGGAAAAATCCGTATATACGTATGCATGTACCGTATGCATGTATGCAGAGATTTGTGCATGTGTGTCTGTAGAGCTTCTGCTAGAGAATTCTGTGTGTGTATATGGATTTAGTGATTACATGTGGATATACGTATGTATGTCCGTATGTGGATCTTCTGATTGTATATGTATATATGTATGTGATGGTTGTGTATGTGTGCATGCATGCATGTAGGGCTTCGGATTATATGTGTATATGTATGTGATGGTTCTGAATGTATGTATGTATGTATGTATGTAGAGCTTCGGATTATGTATGTATATGTATGTAGAGCTTCGAATTATGTATGTATATATCTATGTAGAACTTTTGATTA
>JBBBWG010002293.1:1420-16269 GCA_037176905.1 Azolla pinnata
GTTAGCATTGAATCACCACCAAATGAAGTTAGCATTGAATCACCACCAGAGCGAGATTGCCATTGCATGAATCACCACCAAGATGAGATTAGTTAGCATTGAATCACCATCAAAGTGTATTATTGCAGGCCTTGAATCACCACTACCTGTATTGCCAATTCAGGCACTGAGCTGCTCATTGATCACTCCCCAAGTACCAAAATGAGAAACACTGTCCATTGTCCTCAGCCAAAATAATAAATAAAAAAAGGGAAAGAAAGAGAAAAACAAGCCTTTGTTCTATACCCGAAAAAAGAAACAGGGGATCTTATACACCGTATGGAGGCAAGTGTTATTAAATGAAGCAGAGGCCAAGGCCGATCCAAGATTTAGGGCGGCTGAACCAAACAATTCCCATGCTTTTCTTTTTTTTTTCTTTTTATACTGTCAAACAGAAAAAGTCTTCTTCGAAAGCTGAAATGAACAGCATGCGCTTAGATCAAAACAAAGGAGCAAGAAGATATGCACAATCGAGGTTGAGTGTGGGGAAAACTTATCCGATCGGTGAACAAGGTAGTCGGAGGAGGAAGCAGCAGAGCGCCCTCAGAGCTCGGGCAATGGGCTGTCGGAGATGATGATGCCATCGCTGTCGGCATAGCACCATTGGCCGGGGGCGATCCTGACGCCACCGAAGCGCACGACAACATTGGCAGAGCCATAGCCATTCTTGGAGCTTTTCAACGGGTGCGAAGCGAGGGCTCGAACTCCGATCTCGCACTCCTCGATCTCCTCCACATCGCGAATGCATCCGTTGACGATGATCCCAGACCAGCCATGGCTCTGTCCCAGAGATGCTAGATTTCCGCCCAAAAGGGCACACCTCAAGCTGCCTCCCCCATCCACCACCAGCACCTTCCCTTCTCCTCCTCCTTGCTCCAAGGCATTCCTCACCAGCACATTGTCCTCGAATACCTTCACTGTCTCGATCCGCCCTGAGAAGCTTCTGTGCTTGCCAAACGACCGGAACAGCGGTGCCACCACCTGCACCTTGCCTGCCCCTATCTCCTCCATGTGCCTATCGCAGAGATCCGCTGTTGCCAGCCTCGCCATCCTTCGTTCCCCCCACGATCCTTACCTGTCATGCCAACACCACCTACCTCATCTATAATCATGCATATATATATATATTGATAGATAGGTAGGTAGATAGATATAGATATAGATATATATGCATCCATGCATCTTTGCTTTTCAAAAGATATATTGATTCGGCATTAGCATTCGCCTGCCCAACCATCATGCCACCAAGTGCTGTCTATCTAGGCACATTCCACATATGCGCCCCATGTATCTTTGCTTTCACAAAAATATTGTTTCACCACTCGACATTTGCCCTGCCCAACCATAGTCCCAACCATACTGTCTATCTATTTACATGCACGTATGCACCCATGCATCCTTTCTTTTTTTGAAAGTTACCGATTCAGTGTTAGCATTCGCCTGCCTAACTATCATGCCAACAAGTACTGTCTCTCGATATAGATGCACATATGCACTGCTGCATCTTTTCTTTTTGAAAGGTGTTGATTTAGCATTACGATTCCCAGACAATGCTAACGTCTCCATCACACTCGGACTATCACAAAAGAGTAACACCTTGGGTTCGGGGTTTTTGGCCGAGGCATACTCTATCATCATCAACAACAGAAACCCGAAACTTAAAAGATAGGGTTAAGCATGACGTTTTCGGTTCAACATTTTACCCCTGGGATGCAAACAAGAGTTACGCACATATATACGAGATTCTACACTATAACTCGCTGAAACAAATGGTATGTCTATACACACTTGACAAGACAAAAGATTTCATGTATAGTGTTTGGGGTGTGAGGTGCCATTCTCAGTTTGGGATTTTTACCATCGTGATACGGAACAGACATATACATCGATATACATACTAGCTTGCCAGGTTACAAATTGATGTTAGGGATGGCTACATCTAGATCACTCGATTTATCAACAAACCTTCATGAATAGAGTTTAGACCTGGCATTTTCTGTTTGGGTTTACCATTATGGTACAATCAAGCATTATACACATGAGTCGGTACAGAGAATATTAGCTTCTACACCGCAATTCAACATTGTTTTAAAAGCCATGCTACATCTAGATGTATGCAGCTTTCACGAAACCTTCATGAAAAGGGTTAGGAATCTTGGTATCATTCAGTTGGCATTTACCCTTATAATGCAAACAAGCAGCACATATATGAGTTGTTATATATATACTATCTTGCATAGGTATAATTCAATACTGCATTCATGATGATCCATATGTCTTGATAAACTCGATAGTTTGAAGAACTCGATGAACAAGGTTTCTGGTTTAGGGTTTACGTATGCATGTGACACTGTCTTTAGATCAGTAAAGCACATTCTGACCATGTTCCACACACTATATACACAAACATAACACGTAATGAATG
Organism: Azolla pinnata; assembly: GCA_037176905.1. Taxonomy (NCBI): domain Eukaryota; kingdom Viridiplantae; phylum Streptophyta; class Polypodiopsida; order Salviniales; family Salviniaceae; genus Azolla; species Azolla pinnata. The sequence continues at coordinate 3,885 of JBBBWG010002293.1, forward strand.
GCCCATAGATGGCCTAAATATCAATATGACAACAACAACACACTCTATATGCATAATACACAATGACTGGCCCAAAGATGTCTTAGAGATCAATATGACAACAACGACAGTTCACCGTAGCTTTATCTTGCATGAAAGAGATACAAAAAAAACCCATTTTCAACGACCCCACAGAAACCAGAACCCGTGCTTTCTACAGATAAAAAGACCCCTTCATATTTTTTAGAGCATAACTTATACGCATACTGGAAGAAAAAAAAAACCATCTGATGACAGATTTCTGATGGGGAAAAAGTCTAAAATGTTTTTGCTCGCATCCATGGAAACCAAGAAAGAAGCGAAAGCCTCACTAGATATGAAGCAAAACTATAGAATGTTTTGGCTTGCATCAATGGGAACCTTGAAAGAAGCAAAACCCTCATCATATATTGAAGCAAAGCCCTAAAATGCTTTTGACTGCTTTCATGGAAAACCCAAGAAAGAGGCAAAAACTCACATCGGATCCAATCAAAAACTTCAATTTTTGGCGTTTCCCCCGGGGGAAACCAAGAAGGAAGCAAAAAACCCACATCAGATAGAAGCAAAACTCTGGTGCCCCCCCATAAAAAGCTAGCAAGAAGCCAAACACCCGTCAGATTGATCCCAAACCATAGAATGTTTTGGCTTTCCCCCATGGAAGCCAAGAAAGAAGCGAAAACCCACATCAGATGATTGAAGCAAAACCCTAAAATATCGTTGGCTTCGCCCCATAGAAACCAAAAAGGAAGCAAAACTCAAATCAGATGATTACATTAAAACCCTAAATATCCTTTCCTTCCCCCATGGAACGCAAGAAGGAAGCCAAATCCACATCGGATTGAAGCCAAACCCTGCATTTTTCTTCCATACAAGAGAAGCCAAGCGAGAGTGGAAGACAGAGAGCGAGACCCTTACCTTGTTTGCTGATCAGCTAGAAAGACTCGAGGAGCATACAGAAACACTGTGCTAAAACCCAGAAAAGAGAAGGATCAGAAGCCCTGAAAACAAGGGGAAATGAATGGATGAGCTAAGCACGTAGGCTTCTTTTACCGCTTTCTCCGTTTTGGAAGATCATCCGAAAAGATCCCTAGCAGAATATCTTCTTCTTCTTCTGCCCTCTTTCAACCACTTCAGAGGCAGAATCACAACCATGGAATTCATGCTACAATGGACCTGACTGATTGAATGGACCAATTCAGAGGCAGAATCACAACCATGTAATCATTCATGCCACAATGGATCTGACCGATTGAATAAACTGCAACAGCAAAAGGCGGAAATCATACACCAGAATGACAAGAACTACAAGCTTGAAGTTCTCGGAAAATCGGGTTGTAAACGCATTGTTGAAATCGAATCAGTCCGGTATGGAATAGAAACGACTTCGAGTTCATGGTTCCAGTTGAAATCGCAAGCACAACGATGAATCGAGAATCGTATCGCAAAACCCAAAAATGACAATGACTCCGAGCCGAGAAGTGGATCCGAATGGAGCATCGAGACCCTAAAGAGTAGTGCATAATAGATTTCTCAATTTGCATCTTGGGTCCATAATGACAAGGAGGTTGTAACCGAAATTAGGACGTGAATAATTATGGATAATATCATCACAATGCCTCCCATCTATATGCTTGTGTTGGGAATCACAGTAGAATCGAGAATAGCAACGATTACGAGAATGCGCCGAAAAACCATTATGTGCAAGGACACCAAGAGCGCAATTCGCTTGACTACGAATCACAAACCGACCCCAATGTTGGAGAAGGTAACTTGTCACATGGTCTAGTAATTTGGACATTACGCAATAACCCTCCAATCTCTTCCTCAAGCAACAAATTCCAAGGTTCCACAATTGGGCATAAGAACGATTGTCCTTCGCATTGATCTCGATAATAAAATACGTTCAGCGATTTCTTAATGCATTCCATGGGTATCCATCCATCACATTTCCAAAAACATATTCATAGGAGGCATCCATCAAATTACAAGCTCCTACATGCTCAAGAACCTCTTGATCCCACACTTTGAAGGAGTTGTTGTCATCACTAACCTTAACCTAGCCAGCTCTAGTTCTAGAACACCCTCAAGTTTATAAGGGATAGAATAAGAGCAATTGAGCATGTACCTAATAACTTATCCCTTGTAAGAAGCTCCCAAACGACTGCGTTAAGAAGGCTAGCAATAACAAAAGCAAGTAGGCCTCTCAACCAAACAATGTGTTCAAAATTGATTTCACACAGCCTCCTTATACCAGCCATCTGTTCTATGTAGTATGTCGATCATCGATTCAGCATCTCCTGTTATTTTGTGTTATATATCCAGCCATATAATCTGTTTCACAGTAATAGAGCTTTTGATCCATTACCTTCTCTGGATGCTCTTGATACACCACGCGTCATGGAGCTTTTTGAAGCACAAACAGCAATCACGATGATAAATGGGAAACACTTGAATGATCGTGATTTGAAGCAGATGTTCTTTTTAGATCTATTAGCGGCAGCTGAATAGTAGAAAAGTTTGGAGCACATGAAAGGCAATGTTTGGAACTCAAAGAAAATAGGACATAAATACAACTACGAATTTGGACCAAGCAGGGCAGATTTGACAGCAAATTGCGGCACCAGCTCCATGCTTACTATGTCATAACAAATTTGATTTGTACAGTTTGATAGCTCCAACTGCAAAAGGAAATGATCACTTAGAGGCTGGTTTGACAGTATTTCTACTAAACAAGGAGCCCTTTTGCATTGCCAACAGCCCAAGTGACAGAATATGGCTCACACAACAAAACGATTCGAGGTTCTCATCAATGCAGATTTTCAACTATGTCAACTTTATAAGAGATACACATGCATGCAAGCACATCAAATAAGAAAGGAACACCAATCTAGCCATCCTTACGAGTTTTTGGCTGAAGAACATCATTCCTAACCGATGTTTCAATTGTCTTTCAACATATTCCCCAAGTTGGAAGCTATAATTGAAGTTGCTGCTTTTCGCTATGGAGATCTCTCCATCTAGGAGGGATAGAGTTCTACAACCATCCTGCATTATAAACATCAAAAACGTTGGCAACTGATGCTCCTGCAAATACTGATAGCGAGTCATTTTTCTACATTGTCCTAACCAGACATTTCCCTTCTCATTTCACAATGTTTTTCAACTTAAAATCACTAGCCATCAAAAGTTGCTCTCTCATTTCAGTGGTCTCTCCACCTCGGATCCACCTGGAAGAACTTTAGAAGACAGAAATCTCATTCAACCCGAGTTTTTTAATTTGTGTAGATAAAGAGATTTTGTTTGTCATTTTCTTTCCCGTAAGCTTCGTTTTGGTTTTATAGGCGCTCTTGGATATTAATATAACTTTCTTTTCGTTTTTCTAGTTTTGATCATTTGACCTCATACCCAAATACTTCCTAAGCTTAGAAAATCATTCTCAAGGTTTTGGACATGAGGAGACTACTCCAAATCCGATAAAGAGGCATTGTGAGGATCCTCCTTCAAAGTCCTATGAAGAACTCCCTCAAGCCTTTCTGCCTCCATAGTTTATAAAGAACTAAATAAGACACATGATGTGTACATGCATCATTGATGGGATATCAGCCCTCAATTGCTTCTTTCCATGAAGGGCAACATGATTCATTTTGTGCTAGGTAACAGTTCCCTAACACAATAATTCAATCTGTTTCATATAATCATTATTGCAATACAGAACGACTTCATCTTCTAATATTTCCACTCCGTACGTCCTTAAGATCAAGCCATGCAGAAGATGTCGATCTCTTTTTCTTTCTCTATAAGTAGATAAGAATAGTGTTCATCTTTGGTGCAAGAAAACGTAAGGTCCTTGGATATGGTGTTCTTGTCCATGGTTTAGTTATAATGAAATTTCTTCTTTTCAATCTCATACTAAACATGCATACTCATTCGAAAACCAGATATCAAGCTAAGTTAACCCAAACCATTTTTTAGCAACAAAAACAGAGTACTAAGGACATTGAACTGAAAACTTAATCAAGACCTTTGAATTAAGAAGTGTTTACCTATTGAAGATATTTGCCATGCATTACGTAGGCCATTATAGCCCAAGAACCAAATCAACAGAAGTACCAACATATCTGCAATTACATGTTAAGGCACAGATATATACTCAAATCAAGTCTAGTGAAAAGAAGGAGAAGAAGAAGATTCTTTTAGGGTTTAGGGTTTAGGATACTGAAAAGGAGACGTTCCCACCAATCCAGCATATACAGTCCCAGAGTCACATTGTACAGGAATATCTTATGATTCAACCAGGAGAAAAGGTTTATAAATGGATTTCTCTGCCGCAATGCTATTTTCATCTCTGAAACCAAATCAATTCCAAATCATTAAAAGATAACAAAAGATTGGGATTCAGAATATAAATTTAATATGCAGATCATGTGGTCCTGAAAGGCTATATGAAAGTGGAAAAAGCCACTTTGACAGGGCATAATTCCATTTAGGCAATATAGTGGTACATGAATAAAAATGCCATTTTCTCCCAAACTGAGAGGAAAGCTAATCAGTTCAGAATTGCAGCATCTGACCAATTTTGCCTATACTCTCACTACTTCTGCTGCTAGAGTTTTGATATTTTTGAACTTCTGACTGCGTCTCGGTTTCCAAATTTTTCCATACAGTGATTCCACCTAGCAGCATCCATATTGTTGGATCAAGTGATGCCCAGACTGTCGAGTACCATGTGCTAGGTTTTCATGTGATTGGAGGCAAAGATCCTGAGAACCTGTGTCTAGACTTAATAAGCAGCTAGGAGCTCCCAAAGACAACATGTTTGGGACTCCACACTACCTGCAGAACTGCTGATATTAATGTTTTTTGAAGCCATTCACCAACCAGTGCAGTCTCACATACCACCAGCCACTGGATACTTGTGATTTACTACGATTACTGTTTGTTCCACTATTTCTCCAAGAATTTGTGGAAGAATGTTTCAGTGATTCGCTGCCATCTCCAATGGTTTGCGTGCATGTGGGGGACTTAGATTGTTGTTCTCATAGATATATGCCTTCCCAATTTGATGAAGATTGAATGTCCTCTTAACCCTACCTGCTATCATGACTCTACTTGAAGTTGATTTATGTAATGATGATATCCCTCTGATCCATTTGGCACAGAGCCCCATTTTATATAAAGTAACCTTGATGAACCTCCAATTGATACTATCAAACGCTTTCTCAAAATCTAGCAGTAGTATAGCTAGATGTTGGCCAGACTGGAATGATATACTAACAGCTTCCGAAATGAACAAATCATTGAATATACTTCTACCTTTGACAAATCCTATTTGAGAGTTGTGGATTAAGAAAGGCAACAACAGTTAGATTCTTAAACTCAAGGCTTACACTCTCTTCAACAATGTTATGGGTCTCCATTTATGGATGTCATATGTTTGAGTACTCCTTTGGGTATCGTATGAGACCTGATGCCACCGTGAACAGCATAGTTCCTGTATGAACATGTGATTCCAAGCATCTACTATGTATTTGCCCAGACTTGCCTATATGAAATGAAAAACTCTGGTGTGAGACCATCCTCTTCTGGACAGACGGCTAGCGGAGTGATAGTAAAGCTTCTGTTAGCTCTTCTGTAGCTAATCAATTTGTGTTACTCACCCATATGAGGGGTTACTTTTGGAGACATATATTGCCAGATATGTTTCCTAGACATATATGTTTATCATTATGTGGTTAAACTTGTTTATATCCTGATTTGGTGAGGATTGGACATTATGGATCCATTTGTTCTTCTGTGGTGAATGAAATTTTGTGTCCTTCATTCAGGTGAGGGTTACTTTTGGAGACATACATTGCCAGATTTGTTGCCTAAAGTTGCATGTGTTTGTCATTATGCCTGGTTAAACTTTTGTTTATATAAAAGCTGGAGGCAATTTCCTGATTTGATGAGGATTGAACATTATGAATCCAATTTGTTCTTCTAAGGCAACAGATTGAGATGCTTCAATGTTTTGGCCATGTTAGTTGAAAATAGAAAACTACTTTTTTCTAGTACTATCTTGTAAGTATTATTTTATCGAGGCCTCATCCTTTACAAACCACATCTTTTCTTTATTTTATCTTCTTACTGGTTTATAAGTAATTTATTGCTTATATGTAAATCTAACCTTACTTATTTATATATTCAGTCCCCTCGTTCAGATGTTTTCAAACAGAGTGCCAAAAACATCATGACACAGTGCTTGAAACCCTAATATTGTCATCCCATCATCTTGAGACGGTATTCTTCCACTGAAAGTGGAGCCAGCCTCTTCCCTGTTGGATAGTTGGGATTCATATAAGTTCGTGCCATTACTATCGTATGGGTTTCTTATCTGAATTTGTTCTTACTGAACGGCATCCTGCATTTTAGATTGTTTTCTGTTCCCAACTACGTCCCATTCAGTAATAATTCCAACAGTCGCTGTATTCAGTTTAAGATCTTTCCCTAAATTCCACAATATTCTGGTGTTTGCTAAGTCTGTTCCTCGTGTATGATTCGTTTTCGGGCAGTTCTTTAAAAGATGGTCCACTTGCCTACAATAGGGGCACCTGGTTACGCAGCCCACTGTAAAATTTCATTTGTTGATTCCAGAGCCAGGCTCCCCATCATATTGGTAAATATATCATCTTCAGGAGCTGTTGAATAGGACTGCACCATCACCACAATCCAGTTCCAGCATCTCTATGTTCTTGTTTTTGTTTGCTAGATTTCTAAATTGGTATCTCCGACAGTCTACCAATCATCTCCAAACAATTCTTATATTCTTTTCTTAAGCCCAGGAAGGAGGCGATCACTGAAAGTAGAAGAACAACTCTAGCAAGGGCTTCTTCAGGATCGAATCGATGGTCCTATTTAGTAAACTAGGGAATCACAGAGTGCCATTAGAATCTGTTAGACACCCAACTCTTGATTCCCGAGTTCTAAATGAAAAAAAAAAAGCATTGGCTGAGTGGATTAATATCCAGAATTGATCCGACAAGTCCTTGCATAATTGGTCGGATCAAATCTCTCGGAAGGTTCCTGTTTGACCATGATCCTAGTCCTCAACAGATGAGTGAGCATACCAGAAGACTCTGAATTCGGGGGTGCATGGCTGTCCAGAAATGTGCAATCGAAGGGACTTCAATCTCGAGTCCTTCCTTCTGCCATGACATTGGCACCCTTCCATCTGGCCTTGCTCTTCTTGCCGCCCAATTTCCTCTACTCTGCCCCTTTTTCGTGATCCGAATAGGCCTTTTTCCAGTCCCTGCTTCGTTGCTTCCCCCAATCCTCCAACCTAACTCCCTATTTACAGGCTTCGATTTCTCTGATATGCTTAGGGTTTGAAAGCATGCCCGAATGCAAAGACAAAGAAACTTCTCTCCTAATCTCCAACCTAACTCCAGTGCCCGAGAGGACAGGAGGGAGAAGGAAGGAAGGAAGGAAGGAAGGAATCACAGAAGAAAGATGCAGAGAGAAAGAACTTACTCGTCGTTGGGCGATTCCTCTGCACTCGCTTCTCCTCTGCACTTGCTTCTTCTTCTCTGCTTCCTTCTTCTTGCCAAGAACAATTCCAAATACAGTCCAATCTCAATGTTTAAAAAACAAGGGAAATATCTTGCTGATAATATGTCAAAAGAAAAGACTTTAAAAGAAATCCCAAGTAAACATTGTTCATGATTGAGCAATCTGAAAGAAATGTGGGAGAATTAGTGGGGTGGACAATGATGTGATGCGTTGTTTCGTTTGTAACCCAACCATAGTTCATAATCGATGGCAATTCACGTTGTCGGTTTTCTTTTTCGGATATTTGCTTCATGGAATCGAGTAGCTTTTAAAACCAGGCATTCGTGTCTGTCTTTTACCTCTTTGATTTCCTTGCTTCCACATTTTGATAAGCCTAATGTAGCATTTGTAAATGTATTTGTAGTCGATTCTTTTCCTAAAGACAGTGCAAGAGGCTGCTTAGGTTTAATATTAAAAACAATTAGATCCTTTCTAGATTCTCTCCATGAAATCGAGTAACTGTAATAAAACTAGGCATTCGTGACTATCTTTTAACTCTTTGATTCTTTGCTTCCACATTTTCATAAGCCAAATGGAACATTTGTAAATGTATTTATAGTCATTCCCCTTCCTTGAAAAGAAAGTGCAAGAGGTTACCTAGGTTTAACCTTTAATAGATTCTCTCTTTGACTGAGGAGCTTGAAAAACAGACATTCGTGACCGTCTTTTAGCTCTTTGATCCTTTACTTCTACATTTTCATAAGTCTAATATAACATTTATAAATGTATTTGTCTCCCCTTCCTTGAAAAGAAAGTGAAAGAGGTTACCTAGGTTTAACCTTTAATAGATTCTCTATATGAAATCGAGTAGCTTTAAAAACAGGCATTCATGACTGTCTTTTAACTCTTTGATTCTTTGCTTCTACAGTTTGATAAGTCTAATCTAACATTTATAAATGTATTTATAGTCATTCCCCTTCCTTGAAAAGAAAGTGCAAGAGGTTATCTAGGTTTAACCTTTAATAGATTCTCTCTATAAAATCGAGTAGCTTGAAAAACAGACATTCGTGACTGTCTTTTAACTCTTTGATTCATTGCGTATACATTTTGATAGGCCTAATGTAACATTTGTGAATGTAATTGTAATTGTTCCCCTTCCTTTAAAAGAAAGTGCAAGAGGTTACCTAGGTTCTTGCTATGAAATCGAGTATCTTTAAAACCAGGCATTCGTCACCGTCTTTTAGCTCTTTGATTTTTTGCTTTTACATTTTGATAAGTCTAATATAACATTTGTAAATGTATTTATAGTCGTTCCCCTTCCCTTAAAGAAAGTGCAAGAGGTTGCCTAGGTTCAACATTAAAAACAATTGGATCCTTTAATCAATTATCTCTATGAAATCGAATAACTTTAAACCAGGCATTCATGACTGTCTTTTAGCTTTCTAATTCTTTGTTTCTATATTTTGATAAGCCTAATGTAACATTTATAAATGTATCTATAGGAATTCCCTTTCCTTGAAAAGAAAGTGCAAGAGGTTGCTTAGATTTACCATAAAAAACAATTGGATCCTTTAATAGATTCTCTCTATCAAATTGAGTAACTTTAAAACCAAGCATTCGTGATTGTCTTTTAGCTCTTTGAATATTCTTTGCTTCTACATTTTGATAGGCCTAATGTAACATTTGTAAATGTATTTGTAGTTGCTCCCCTTCCTTTAAAAGAAAGTGCAAGAGGTTGCTTAGGTTTACCATTAAAAACAATTATATCCCTTACTAGATCCACTCTTTGAAATCGAGTAACTTTAATAAAACTAGGCATTCGTGACCGTCTTTTAGTTCTTTGATTCTTTCCTTCTACATTTAAATAAGCATAATGTAACATTTATAAATGTATTTGTAGTCGTTACCCTTCCTTGAAAAGAAAGTGCTAGAGGTTGCTTAGGTTTAACATTAAAAACAATTAGTAGTTTTAATAGATTCTCTCTACAAAATCGAAGACCTTTAAAACCAGATATTTACTTTTAGCTCTTTGATTTTTTACTTTTATATTTTGATAAGCCTAATGTAAATGTATTTGTAGTCGTTCCCTTTCCCTAAAAAGAAAGTGCAAGAAGTTACTTATGTTTAATACAAAAAACAATTGGATCATTTAATAGTTTTTCGTTATAAAATTGAGTAGGTTTTAAAACCAAGTATTCGTGACCGTCTTTTAGCTCTTTGATTCTTTGCTTCTATATTTTGATAAGCCTAATATAACATTTATAATTGTATTTGTAGTCATTCCCTTTCCCTGAAAAGAATGTGCAAGAAGTTACTTATGTTTAACACAAAAAAAAATGGATCCATTGATAGATTTTTTTTATAAAATCGAGTAGGTTTTAAAACCAGGTATTCGTGACCGTCTTTTAGCTCTTTAATTTTTTGCTTTTACATTTTGATAAGCCTAATATAACATTTAAAAATGTATTTGTAGTCGCTACCTTTCCCTGAAAAAGAAAGTACAAAAGGTTGTTTAAGTTTAACACTAAAAAACAATTGGATCCTTTAATAGATTCTCTCAATGAAATCGAGTAACTTTAAAACTAGACATTCGTAATTGTCTTTTAGCTCTTTGATTCTTTGCTTCTATATTTGATAGGCCTAATGTAACATTCGTAAATGTATTTGTAATTGTTCCCCTTCCTTGAAAAGAAAGCGCAAGAGATAGCTTAGGTTTTGCATAAAAAATAATTAGATCATTTAATAGATTCTCTCTATGTTTTTTAAGTTGAAGAATGTATTTTTTTAGTTTCATGCAATTTATGGAGTTTATTATGTGTGCTAAAGATAAGGTTTTTTTGTTCTAAAGATATCGCTATATTTTTCTCTAATATTAATATAGGTTGGGCATCGATATGCAAAGTGTTCTTCACATTCTACCTTTGAGCGCGAGAGAGAGTGATGTTATGTGTATGGATGCATGCATGCATGTGGCATGTGTGTATGCATGTGTCCCATATACATACATGTATATATAGATGTTTGATGTCGTATGTGTGGATGTATATGGGCAACACATGCATAAATGTATTTATGGATGTATGATGTTGTATCTATGGATGTCTGTACATCCTGGCAGAAACCCAATTCTCTTTATATGAGCTTAAATCTTTGTCATTGCTTGAAATGTTGAAGTGGGTAAAGGTCAATCAATTGATGAGAATCATCATATCGAGATATTTGTATCTATGGATATATGCATATTCTAGCAAAACCTGATTCTCTCGATTTGAGCTTGAAACTTGATTGATTAATGCTTGAAATGTTAAGGTTGGGAGAACCTCACCCAATTGTTGAGAATCATTTTAACGAGATCGCATCGACAAGAATGTAGACCTTGTCAAGGGCCAAACAATTGGCCGGGCACAACCAATGTGAACTAAAGTGCCCAGAACTTGACCCTATAAAAGCGGAAAGAATGATATATTACTGGCTTCTTAGGCCAACATGACCCATGAGACAAAGCATACAACAGTATTTGTGTATCCACTCATCTATCATGAGAGTACTATGAAGGTTACAAACACAATCATCTAATGTTCATATAAGGCAAAATATCACGTTCATAATGTCTAGAAAGAGAAGAAAGGAAATGATAAGTAAACATACTATATAAAGGAAAGTCACATGAGGAGAATAGAGGACATGATTGTTATAGGTATAACCTTGCAAAACCAATTTATAAGACTAGTTTTAAATGGTTTAAGGGTAAGATAAATGGAAAATTGATTAACTCATTGAAACAAACCCATATGGTTACTAGATAGGTGTGAACACACTTAGTAATCAAGGAGCCCTAGAAGTTAGCTTATATAAAAGGGACTAGCTATCTTCTTTTATTACATTATCTTAAGAGGCTGTCTTGGCGAGATTAGGGTCATTGCCCACTAAGTATGCTCACACCTGTCTAATGAGCATGTGGGTTTACCTCAATTATAAGATAACGGTTTCTCACTTATTTAGCCCTTAAACCATTCAAATTAGCCTTATAAATTGGTTCTTTCAGATTATGTCCATAACAATGACCTTATTAGAACCAAATTGAAAATAGGCCAAACACAATCGAAACGATGTTTCAAAGATAACCTGCATTAAACCTTAAACCCTAATTGAACAGAGACATGACCTTATTATAAATAACTCTATCAATGTCATGGACATACAAAAGCTACTACCCACAAGACATGTATGAATAAGTTCGAACGCAAAACCTCTCAAATAAAAAATATTATTTGACCTTTATATTACCTTATTTTTTAAATTTTAAAGTCAAACTATATATATAATTAGCTATATAACAATATTGTAATATTTCGAGAGTTGTTAACGCCAATTTGTTATCGTGTTTTGGGCTCGCGCATGACCGTTGTCCTGAAGTAGAAGGGTCATCAATGAACAAAAAAACAATGTAAAAAAAAGTTGTTGATACAGTGGATAAGATCTATACTTTTAAAAGTAGAGGTCTCAAGTTTGATAACCTCCCCCCCCCCCCAAATTTCTTTTTACATACTTTTTTTTCTCTCTTCTTCTTACTTTTTTTTTATTACTTTTTTTCAAGTTCTATTTTTTTGTTGTTTTTTTTCTGTGTCGACCTATTCCACTATCTATAAAAGGAGTGGAGCTGAAGGGGAGACGAGGGGGAGTCTCAGAAGATAGGCCCTAGTATACATTACCATAAACCCTAATACCTAATACTCGATTACTAAAACCTAATTTATATCTCATTCTTCCTAATCTCTCTTATAAACCCTAATCCCTTTTGCTAATCTCAATCTTCCTAATCTCTCTTATAAACCCTAAT
>JBBBWG010002304.1:0-33465 GCA_037176905.1 Azolla pinnata
GAGAGAGAGAGAGAGAGAGAGAGAGAGAGAGAGAGAGAGAGAGAGAGAGAGAGAGAGAGAGAGAGAGAGAGAGAACTCCGAAACCCTAAAGCAAGGACTGCCCTCCATGGCCAAAACCCTAAAACAAGAACTCAGTGCTCCGCAGCCTAAGGAAATCCGGAACCAACGATGCTGCAAACCCTAACATGGTGTGCTTGGTCTTCCTCCCAATAGAGCTTCACATGGAGGTTGAGCTTCATCCCACATTCCATGAAACCTCCACTCTACCAAACCCTAAAGCTTCCATATCTGTGGAAGACCCCTCAAAAACACCCAACTTGAAAGATGCAAAAACCCAACCGCCCCAAAACCCTTGCGAACCTTCTGATGGATGATCAAGGTTTTATGAAGTTGAGATCTCCCTGCACATCTCTGCTCACGTCCTCCAACGTCTGAGAATCATTCTTTACTACCACATATGTGTTGAATTTGAATATCCACAACCACATCATCAAAGTGTTTCATTAGCGGTATCAGGCCATACATTACCGATTTCGGTTGCAATTGTAGAAGCTCTAACTTCACCCAATCTAACCCTACCAAACTACTGGCTTAAATCTGTCTATGTTTGTTTGGTAGGAGGAGAAGCAAGAGAAGGATCCCGCGGTGAAGGAAGAGGAAAGCAAGGTTATACTGAAGGTCGACATGCACTGCGAAGGATGCAAAGGCAAAGTAAGAAAAGCCTTGAAAGACATAGTGGGTAAGTCAAAGAAAGAATACACCATTCTTCTGCTAGAGAGCAAGAAAAAAATGTGATATGTATATATATATACATATATATGCTGTCTTGGTGTGAAATGGGCAGGTGCTTCCAACATTGATCTCGATTTATCGCAGCAGAGGGTGACTGTGAAGGGGAAGATGGACGCTCAGAAGGTGTTCGAGGCTGTAAAGAAGAAGTTTGGGAGCAGGACATTGCTGCTCTTTCCAGAAACCCCGAAGGAAGAAGAGAAGAAGGAAGAGAAGCAGGAGGAAGTGAAGCCGCCTGCCAATGAGCCGGTAAGTGGTGACCCATGATGAATCAAGAAATGAATGAATGAAGCAAGGAAGGAATGAAGGATAAGAAGAAGGAAGAATCGAAACTACCAGTAAATGAATCAAGAAATGAAGAAAGGAGGAAGACGCAAAGCTGCCAGCAAATGAGCCGGTAACTGGTGACCCATGATGAATCAAAAAATGAAGAAATGAATGAAGTAAGGAATGACGGATAAGAAGGAAGAATCAAAACCACCAGTAAATGAATCAAGAAATGAATGAATGAATGAATGAAGAAAGTAATGAAGCAAGGAAAAGAATTGAAGGATAAGAAGAAGGAAGAATTGAAACCACCAGTAAATGAGCCAGTAAGTGGTGACCCATGATGTGTCAAGGAATGAATCAATGAATGGAGAAATGAATCAGAGAATGAAGGAATGACTTGAGTGAAAGATCGAAGGAGGAAATAAAAGTTAGGAATGAATGAATGGAGAAATGAATCAGAGAATGAGGGAATGAATTGAGTGGAAGATTGACGGAGGAATTAAAGGAACGAATGAACGAATGACAGTATTGTGTGCCATAATGAATGGCTCCCTGGATTCATGAATCAATAAAGAGAGAATCACCCAACAAAATAAAAACACCCAGAAAGGTTATTGGTCTGCAAGATATGGCACCCAGAAAAGATACCCATTCCAAATCTGAAACTCCCACAAAAAGTTGTTTTCATTAGTCTTCAGCTAATTTCATTGGGATCAACAACAATACAAAGGTGATTAATCGATCGATCCGACCGATGGATCGAATCCATTAGAAGAATTCATCTGACGCCAACTGATTCAATCAATCGAAGTCAACATGACAGAGTCGCTTGATCGATTGATCAAAGTGATGATGAGTAGAATGAACAATTCAACAGCAACATTTGTATTTGTAAAAGCAGTAGTTGGGTTAGATTAGCAAATGGGTGAGCTGGTGATGATGAATGGACATTAGCATAATGTAGAAAGTAGCTGGCAATGCTATCAATGTCATCTGTGTATGATTAAGCAGTGAAAACATAATGAAGAAGAGAGAAGAATAGAGCACCAGTTAATTTTAGCTGTAGTTTCCTTTGGGGATGATTTAGCAATTTTGCAACCTGTCTGGGCTCTACTTCTTTTTTCCATCAAATTCTTCCAAGAAGAAGTAGAGCTTTTGTCGATGATTCCATCCATCTTCTGCTTAGAGTTCTGAAAAGAAGAAGAAGAAGCAAAAGATGTCAGGGCTGATGAATGATTCCATCTCACCACATTGCTGCTGAGAAGTACCCTTGTCCATGTAAAAATGTCAGTGCTTTTTCTCTGTTGCTCTTTTGTCCTTCCTAACTTTTTCTCTCTTCTTTGCTTTTTATTGAATTTGGCGGGGGGGCATCTCTCGAAATTCGCAAAAGCCGCCGGTTACCACCTTGGAGCTCCAAGTGAAAATGCATTGCGGTGCATGTGCAAAACAGATCAAGAAGCTCCTCTTGAAAATCGATGGTACGAAGGAACACCCACCTGCAACACATTTTTCTCAAGCAAAGGATGTATATATATATATATATATAATCACATGGTGTTCCAGTTTATATGCATTATGACTCATTGTAGATGCATTGCATGTGGCACTAATTATAACATCGGCCCTAAACCCATGATTCATTTACTGTAAAGTGATCATCATACAGCTATTTCAAAAGATATGCTACAAAATACATGAATATTATGCAGGAATTCCATATATTGGATAGGCTACATTCTGCTACTTTAAGTATAGCAATATAGATCTATAGATGTGCATCATATCAATCAAGCCCTCAATGCTAAGATTCTAAAGGAACAACAAGATTTAACTATCTGCCCACCATGTATTGTTGTTGCAGGGGTTGAAGAGGTCAGTGAAGATTTGGCAAGTGGGAAGGTGGTAATGAAAGGCAAAGGGCTGGATGGAGAGAAGGTATGTGCAAAGTTACGGAAGGCGGGCAAACACTGCGAGGTTTTGCCGCCGCCACCAGAGCCTCCAAAAGAAGAAGAAAAGAAAGAGGAGAAGAAAGATGATGCTGAGAATGGCGAGAAGAACAGCGAAGAGAGAAAAGATGATGATGATGCTAACAACAGCGGGATCAAGGTAGAGGTGAGGAGATACGTTTATCCACCGCATCATGGCATCATTGTGGAGTACGTGTATCCTCCCCAACTCTTCAGCGACGAGAATCCAAACGCATGCCGCATCATGTAGAGTAGAGTGGATAGTTTGATGCCTCCTTCATATTGGATCTAACCAGTTTTATGCAGCAAATCCTCGTGAATCTCTCGATTCATGTACAGTTTCCATTAGGCCAAACCAAATGGGCTGACTCCTTCATTGGTTCCAAATGAAATAGACAAGAAATGCTTTCAAGAAGCCCCTGGCTTCTTCTGTAATCGAAGCTCTTGTAAGGTGCTGGTACATCCATACACAAAATTTTTTCTTGTGTCGATGATTTACGACGGGGGATGGTGGCGAGGTTGCTCGCAACTCTTGCAGCTGTAGAACTTGGAAATGAAGATGAGATTAGGGATAGGGTTGCTTGCACCTCCTGCAGCTGTAGAACTTGAAAAGAAAGATGAGAACAGGGCTGGTACCTCATGTATGAGAAGCTTTGGAAAATGAAGATGATTGACGGACGCAGAATTTCAAAGCTGGTAATATACATGAATTACAATCAACTCATTGCTGGTGCTACCATGTTAAATTGCGTATGTAGCTTGATAGATCCAGCAATATCTGGTTCTTTCCTTGAGTGAAAATATCTCATTGTCCTGAGATTTTGTATACCCTACAAGAATTGATTAATTACATGTTAATTCCTACAAGAATAAAAAATTACAGATTAATCATATAGTCTCATTCAAAATTAACGCACAGTTAATTGATTAACAGCAAATTTAATTAGATTCTGAAATTACTAGCTTCTATTAAACGAATACAGTACGCGAATCGATTAGTAAACAGCAGCAGGAAGTAGGAAGCAATTAATAAACAGTAGTAGGAAGATTGTGAATCAATGAACATGAGGAGAGGTAGATGGAAGCGATTACTATTAGTAAGAGAAGGATAGAATCGATTAGCAAGAAGCGATTACAAATCAGTAATTTCAGCAGGCATTAAAATGTAATCAGTAAGTCTGTTAAACTTCAATAGGCGTTAATCCATAATTAAATTGAGGATTATGGTTCAGTTTTAGTACATACTCTTATAAATAAGATTGAATTTTATCTAACAATACAAAATATTAATGACATTTAAAATCATGTTTTGATATCCTTGTACTCTGATGTCTATCATTCATAACTTCTTTTACATTAATGACTTACCAATCTCTCGGTTCAAAACCCTAGTGATTCCACCTACTCATACAATCTAGTGGCATTGGTTAAATCTAGTTTCGCTTTTATTGAGTCGAATTAGATCTGGGTTTTAACATTGCCGAATTAGGGTTAAACCGATGCTAGCCTATAAAGTTCTTGACTAACTCTAATACTCTGCAGATGTTGGAGTATACGCGAAAGTGATCATGAGCCATCTGACAAACCGAGTTTGTTAAAGTGCGGAAGTGTGTGACGACAAACAAGACAGTCATTAACATAGAGCGTAGCGACGTTATTCGAATGTTAAAAAAAAACAACGGTGGACTGTACGAGGTGCTCGGAAGTATACGTACGTATAAATGCAACGTACGCGTACATGTGTTAGCTCTCCGACCAGAGTCAGAGATTGAGCTAATTGTTGAAGATTGGCGAAGGGGGCCATTGTTCTAGCGTTTGGATTTTCCTGAAGCTTTTTCACTCTGCCGTTGAACAAGAATCGGGATCGATTCGAGCCTGAGTTTTGAAATTCAAAACTCTGGGAGCTGGAATTCCTTGAGCAGCTAGTAGGAACATTTGAGGAGCATGGAAGCGTTTTTAAGGGCGGATCGATCTGGAGCGGTGCATAGAATCCCGAGCATCGTCATCGCCAAAGTTAACGCCGATGCCAGAAAGTCCATTTAGCCAAAATTCGGGGAAATCGAGAGAACATGTGAACTTGGGCCGGGAGATTGGATGACAACAAAGTACAAATTTTGACGGGGATCAGATGACAGCGGTGAAATAGAGACGAGAACTCAAAAGCTGGGTCTAGTTTGCTTGTCCATGTCATGGCCTCTTCACTGACAGATCGATCGATCATCTGCAGCTCGATCTGCTGGAGCATTTGTTTGGCCCCAGCTCGATCTGCACTGACAGATCGATCATCCGCAGCTCGATCTGTTGGGGGCATTCATCCCCAGAGCTCGATCTGCTGCGGCATTTGATCTGCATTGACAGATCGATCATCCCCAGCTCAATCTGTTGGGCCATTCATTCGTCCCCAACTTTATCTGCACCGACAAATCGATCATCCGCAGCTTGATTTGTTGGGGGCATTCATCCCCACAGCTCGATCTGCTATGGCATTTGTTCATCCCCAGCTCGATCTGCATTGACAGATCGATCATCCCCAACTCGATCTGCTGCGGCATTCGCTCGTCCCCCAGCTTGATCTGCTCTCAGGCATTCATCCCGACCTTCGAATCTGCTCCAGAGTATTCGTCCCCTGCTTCGCATCTGCTCAGGCATTTCTCATCGCTCCCCAGCTTCGATCTTGCTCAGGCATCATCGATCGATCGATCGATCTGTCTGCGAAGGGGGAATCGGGCACGATCGATCCTTTCCAGATCACCGGATCGTTGCATGTTTTCGTTGCATGTGTGATATGGTGAAGAGAGTTCCAGGCACATCTTTGTAGATTCCCACAAATACAGCCCATTGTTCCCATCGTATGGATGCATGTGTGTGTGTGTGTGCATGCATGCTTGGATGGATGTGCATGGATGGGTTCATGGGTAATGCATGTGCGCACATACATAGCCAATGCACACATGCCGCATGTACATACGTACGCATGCATGCATGTACGTACGTATGTATGGATGGATGGATGGATGGATGGGTCGTGTGTGCAGCGGATGCATGCATGCATGCATGCATGGATGTTGATCGTCACTCGTACATAAAGTTCGTATGTGTACGCACGTACGTAATGTGTGTGCGTCGGTGTACGGTATATATATACGTATGTACGTTTGCGTATACGTATGTATGGATGGATGGATGATGTACGCACATGGATGCCGTGCATGTATGGCATGCCATGGCATGGCATGGCATGCATGGATGACGTCATTCTAGGGCGAAAGATGACGTCACAAGTATGGAAGGAGGTACAATATACGGACGTATAAATTTGTGCGCCTTTTTTGTTTTTCAAAAAACAGAAAAGTTTTAAATTAAAGGAGCATTTAAAAATGGAATATAATGAAAAAAGAGAAAAAAGCTTCGAGTTATGTTTTTTTAAACTGCATTGAATGCAACTGCTCAAAACACAAAACAAAAAAGAGGCCGAAAATTACACAAAAAAGAAAAAGGGAAAATTACCCAAAAAAGACCGCCTAACAAAATTATAAATTGCATTTTAACTCCTGCCAAAACTGGAAATTACAAACTGACGCCCTAGTTTTTAAAAATTAATGTGCAACTAATTGATTAACGCCAAATCCATTAATTGTGAGCTCAATTGACATCAACTGAACCGATTGATTAACGCTCGATTACTTGATTGACGACAAAATCAACGCGTTAATCTATTACTTCGATTCTAAAATTAATGACCTTTGCTAAGCGAATATTGAAAGGGAATCAACCGATCAGGATCAACTGGTGGGGAAGCGATTAGGAACAAAACCATACCAGCGGAATTAATTGGGTGTTAATTTTTAGTGGGAAGCTAAGATTAGGCGTCAATTCGTAGTTAAAATGTAATTTATGATTTTGTTAGGCGTTTTTTGTTAACACCGACCAAAACTAGAAACCACAAATCAATGCCTAGTTTTAAAGCTTAACGCGCAATTGTTTGAGTAACACCGAATCAATTAATTGTGAGTTCAATTAACATGTAATTAGTTTGGTGTTAATCTATTCGTCAGGCGCTAACTGGGTGTCAATTTATAGTTTATATTCTCTAATTTTAGTAGGCGTTAAAAGTAGTTACTAGATTTGTCAGGCGTTTCTCGATAATTTCGCCTTGTTGTTATGATTATTATTATCACCGATTTAGATTCAACATACATATAATCATACAGTACCCTCTTGCTTAAGTACTCAATAATAGTCAGAATCCATGTTGGGCGCTCTATACATATATTGCAAAACATATATGTATATACGCAAGTGGGCTTGTGAATTCTCCAAACAGAGAGAGAGCATCTGTTTGTCTGTCTGTCGATCTATCTACAGTAAAGCTCGTGTTTGAATCGATCGGCCATTTCAACATGGCCGATGATCTAGCACGGCCGAGGGGTTGTGGTGGGCTTTCCAAAATCGAAACGCAAGATCTCGATCCAGACTAGCAAGACAATGGTTATCGGGCAGAGAAAACGAAGAAAAACATCCCTTGGTTTCACACCGTTGGGGGCTCATCGGTCAGCCCCCCGTATCAGAGTCTGGATTCTAGAACCAGAGTCTAGATAGGATCTCGATTTAAAAGGAAAAAAAAGGGAACGGAACGAATTCGAGTGGGGATTGACTTTTCTGGACATGTCTGGGGCACGGATCGTCTAGGGAATCAGAGAAAGCGAAAAATCTCTTAGGGATTGCAACGCGAGCACTTTGTCGGATTACACAGTCAGTCGCGGCTTCCTATACGGCCCAGACAGACTACGAGAGACGAACAGTGGGATTCCGAGATACAGTGTTTGACGGGGATCGCGCGATGAAACAGGAGGGAGCAGGGCACGGTGCCGGGTTTCGGTTGACCTCCGATGGATTCTGGGGTGAAGGTTTAGGGTTTTTAGGGTTTTCAGGCTTCAAAGGTTCAAGGTTTGGAGTTCCAGGTTCAGGGTTCAGGGTTCAGGGTTTTGAGTTCAAGATTCATAGTTTAGGGTTTAGGATTTAGGAGTCCGGGTTTAGGATTTAGGAGTCAGGGTCAGGGTTTAGGGTTTAGGGTTCAAGGCTCATGGTTTAGGGTTTAAAGGTTCAAGGTTTAGGGTTTAGGGTTTAGGGTTTAGGGCTTGTTGGAAGTTGAACTTCGCGCAAAAGCCAGAACAAGCATGCATGCATCCGCATGCGAGCGATGGCGGCGCTACAGACATGATGCGCATGCGCCATGCATGCATGCATGGCCGCATCGTTTCCCGTGAGCATGAACAGGACACAGTGCTCCGCCTTCGGAATCCGAGACAATGATGGCACGCATGCCATGCCATGCCATGCCATGCATGGGCATTGCCAGTTCGGGCCGTTCTGTTCTGTTCTGTCGTGTCTGTCAGTTCTGTCTCGACTCTGTAACATTGCATGCATGCATCGATGCATGGGCCATCATATGGAATTCGATCCGTTTGTACTTGCCTACGCATGCATGCATGCATCGTGAGGTCGGTCTGCGTGATGATGGACCATGCATGTGACTTGATATGCATCATGTGGGGAGGAAATTGCGAGCAGAGATAGTCGAGTATACAATCTGCAGATGATTGATGACATGCATAGCCATGCAAAAGAGGCTTATGCCATCCACGCCTGCATTCTCCTGCATCTGTTGCAGATGGGCCTATGATGGCATACATGCACAGGCATGCCAGAGCCATATGTCGTTCACCTGCATTCTGCTGCTTCTGTTGCGGATGGGCGCTTGTGATGACATGCATAGCGTTCACGTGCATTCTGCTGCTTCTGTCGCGGATGGGCCAATGATGACATTGCACAGGCATGCCAGAGCCCATATATTGTTTACCTACATTCTGTTGTTTCTGTTGCCGATGGGTCCTGTGATGATGCCATGCATAGGCAGGCTAGAGTCCACATGCTGTTTACCTGCATTCTACTGCTTCTGTTGCCGATGGGCCCTGTGATGACATGCATAGGCATGCTAGAGCCATATGGCATTCACCTGCATTCTGCTACTTCTGTTGCAGATGGAGCTATGATGACATTGCATAGGCATGCCAGAGTCCATATGCTGTTTACCCGCATTCTGCTGCTTCCGTTGCAGATGGGCCTATGATGACATTGCATAAGCATGCCAGAGAGTCCATATGCAGTTTACCCGCATTCTGCTGATGCTGCTTCCGGTTCCTTCGCAGTGCATGCATGCATGCATGATTGCGCGCATGTAACGCACATGATTCGATGAATGCCTCGTGTGCGTGCATGGGCATGCGTGATTGATGAGTGTGTACGTGTTGCATGCAGAGTATGCATGTGCATGTGTGCATGTGCATGTGCATGTGAGGCATGCATGCATGAGGGCGTATGTACACAAACGGATGCGTGCATGCATGCATGCACACATACGGTTTTGTATTCATTTAGATTTTCTCTTTTGTTTTTTGTCCCTATCAATTAATTCAACCTCGTCTTATTTATTTATTTATTGGCTTTTGCATTTTATTCAGTTCCACCCCAAAAAACATAAAAAAACGAAAAACAAATAGAAAACAAAACAAAAAACTTCCTCTCTTTCTCTTTTCCGGTTTATTTATATACGATTATATTAAATATTATTTATTTATTTAATTTTCTCATGGATTTGCGTTGCAAAATTTTCCACAATTTCCCACAAAGAGAGAGAGAGAGAGAAACCAAAAAAACTATTATTTAAATGTGGGAAACAGTTTAAAATCCCCAAAAACAAATCCATGCAAAAATATAAAACAAATAGCACGGGATCTGCAGTTTTATTAGATTAAAAAAACAATGAATTCCGAACTACCTGATAATAATCTTCCTAAAAACTCGAAATATATTGAGAGTTAGGGTAAGCAGAAGCTCTAAATTTGGGGTATTTTTTTTTGGGGGGGGGGGTTGATCTAATGTATAATTTCAATATAATTACCAAACAACACCTAATAAAATCATAAATTACATTTCTAACACCTATTGAAATCAGAAGCTACAAATTAACGTTTAATCTTTGGCTTTCCTCTAAAATTAACATCCAATTCGTTCCACTAGTATGATTTTGTCCCTGATCACTTCCCATCAGTTGATCCTAATTGACTCCCTTCTACTTTTCGCTTCATAAAGGATTGATGGATTAACTCGTTGATTTGATGTGAATCAAGTGATCGAGCGTTCAGCAATCAGTTCTTTTGATGTTAATAGAACTCACAAATTAATGGATTTGGCGTTAATCAAGCAATTACACGTTAATTTTTAAAACTAGGCGTGAATTTGTAATTTTTTAATTTTGGTAGGCATTAAATTGTAATTTATAATTTTGTTAGGCGTTTTTTGATCATTTTCGTATATATATATTTACATACATATATGTAATGGGAAGGTTACCAAAACATGCCTCACAAAATTATAAATTATATTTTAACGCCTACCAAAACTAGAAATTACAAATTAATGCCCAGTTTTAAAAAATCACGTGCAATTGATTGATTAACACCAAATCAATTGATTGTGAGTTCAATTAACATCAAATTGACTAATTGATTAACGTTCAACTACTTTACTAATACTGAATTAACGTGTGAATAAATTCAGTAGATTCTAAAATTATTAACTTTAGTTAATCGAATGCAGAAAGGGAATCCTATTAGTGGGCAGTGATTAGGAAGAAAATCATTACTAGTAGAATTAATTGGGTGTTAATTTTGAGTGGAAGATAAGATTAGACGTTAATTTGTAATGTCTGATTTTAGTAGGCGTTAAAATGTAATTTATGATTTGGTTTTGGTAATTCTCCCATATGTAATTTATATGTATTATATATATATATAAATATGTACATTAGTTGGAATATCTCTTTTGTTTTTTTATTCACATACATTTATAATTGAGCGTGCATAATAATAATAATAATTTGTGTGCTATTTTGGCTTTTATATTTAGTTAATAAATGGACATTTATTGGATTGCACTCCATTATGATGATGTTCATTGATAGTGTCATTGTCTTGTATTTTTCAAATAATTAAAAGAGTTTATCCCAAAAAAAATTGAAGCAAAAATCCACATGTACAGATTAGTTACATACATGGAAGGATGGTTGTTAATTTGGTAAATGAATGGAAAGGGAAAGAAAAGGGGAATGAATTGAATTGAGAAAAGGCAAGAAAATCAAAATAAAATTGAATGAAATGGAATGAATGAATTGGAGAAAAAGGCAAAAAGGAAAATAAATTTGTATGAATGAATTGAGTAAAAGGAAAAAAAAGAGCATAAAAACATTTGTCTGAATGAATGGAAATGAATGAATTTGACAAAAGGCAAAAAAAAAGGAAGGAAAAGAATGAATGAAAATTTCAGAAAAGGCCAAAACAAAAAGAAACTAAATTTTGTATGTATGAATGAATGAGTGAATGGATGAATTGAGAGAAAGGCAAAAGAAAAAAAAAAAAGAACACAAACATTTGTATAAATGAAATGAAATGAAAATGGAATGAATGAATAATAATGGTTTGTTTTGGTGTGGTCCAATTCATACAAACATCAGAATGTTGATTTCTTCTTTACTTTGTTTTTTTAAGTTGCATTTCCTTTTTTTAGCTGTTACACAGTTTAAAATCCTCCTCTGCTTTTCATGAACAAATCAAACAAATCCACTCAAAAAAATTCAGAAAAAAAGCTTCCTGTCTGCCACCACCACCATCATCATCATCACCATCATCTTCATCAGCATCTGCATCATCATCTTCTTCAGCTTCTTCTTTCTTCTTTCTTCTTCTTCTTCTTCTGTTTGCCCTTTTGATTTCTTCTCTTGATGATGCTCTCTTTGTTCCTCCTCATTTTAGCTCTTCTTATCTTCTTGCTCTCAGCCACCAAAGTATGTATCCATTGCCCTCTTCCAGTTTTCATCTAAGCTCTCTCTCTAATGCCTCATGCTCTTGCTAATTTGCTCATCAAAATCTCTGCAATGAATTTGACTGTAATGCCCTTAATCAGAGGCCCCCCCCCCCCTCCTCCTTTGACAAAGGATTGAGACTCGCTGATTGATGTAGTACAAATCCCCATTAATTGATCAGAGCATAGAAAACAAGCCTAGCTGGTTCCATTTTCAAGCCTCTGAGCTGATTTGATCTCAGAAAGTAGATTATTATCCATCTTAATCCATCACCAAAGCTCGCTTGCTTGCTCAATCTTTCCACCCATGTGAATGAATCCATCCGGTTCCATACCCGTCTATCGTCATGATTCCAGCATTGTAATCAGCTTGCATAGAGATAATTAATTAGCACGGTGCGATCGCTGCACTGGTTATAGGTGATCAGAAACTCGGAGCTATGGTGAGACCTTTCCTGCTGTTAGGGAGCAGCAGGAGGAGCGCCACAAGCTGCAGCGTGAGCTCGGAGCAGCTTCTGAGGGAGAAGGTGAAGGAAGTCTTACAAGCGGTTAAGAGGAAAGGACCCCCACTCACAACAAAACAAGTGAGGACCAACTTACCAAAATCGATCAATCAAATAACATGCATATGCTAATCATAATGATCATCTAAGCTCAATCAAACATCTGCTTGTATGCCAAAATCAAAGATCATTCAGTATGTCAATAGGGCTTCACTGCATGTATGTGTATAACATGTAGATGATGCATGGCTTATGTATATATGTAGATCATTGTGTGTGTGTGTTTTTATGATCATTTCATCAAACATATATCTATGATTGCATACAATGTATGCATGTTTGCATGAGTTGGGTTGGATTTTTTTTCATTGTATGTTAATATACATGCATTTGCATGTGTTGGTGTGTATTGAATGTATCTATCTATGCATTGTTCTATGCAGCAGCATTGGATTGTGATGGAAATTTGATGCATTGCCCACTGATTACTGACTGCAGAGACTTTGTGATGATTCTGGAATTATTCTCAGGTCGAGTTCTGCAACGAAGCTTGCATCATGAGGTTCTTGAGAGCCAAAGGAAGCCATGTGAAGAAAGCCGCAAAGCAGCTCAGAGCAACGCTAACATGGAGAGCTATGCTGGATGTTGGTAGGAAACCTGATGATTTAACGATGATCATGAATCTTTTAGAGGTTTCTGGATCCTAACGCTATATTGGTAGCTGGATTCATGTACAAGATGAGGAATTCGGATATGTCCTTGTGTTTTCGGACCTAGACTCTGATCAATTTCTACTGTGGAATATAGATTTCCTTACAGCGGATGAATTCTCGGCAGAGCTCGCCTCCGGGAATGCATTTGTAGCAGGGCAAGACGAAGAAGGAAGACCTGTTGTGGTAATTAACCATTTACGAAATCTGTAGTTAGTTCTGATTCCCATAGCTAGCTAGGGTTTGCTTCCATGATCAGTTTCTGTTTCCATGATTTGGGGTTTTCTCACCATTGATCCATTACAGACATACAAAACACCTCCGATCATCATCGCACATCGCTTCTTAACCGAATCGAATCCTGTGTGTTGTGAATGCAGATTGTGAAGCTCAAGCCGGAGAGCGTCTCGAGCCACGAAGCTCAAAAACAGTGAGTCTCTCTAACTCTAGTTCCATGGCACAGTTAAAACAAAATCTCATGGCTACAAAAACCCTAACCCTAAACCCTCAAATTCCCTGATGATTTGGGTCATGATGCAAAGGCATAAGAAATACACCATGAAGTAAAACCATGTTTGCTTGTTTGCATCGATCAGAAACGCCATGAATTAAAACCATGTTTTACTGTTTGCATCAATCAGAAACGCCATGAATTAACACCCACTGGCCATTAATGAAAAACACCAGGAATTGGCACCAGGAACTGACTAAAAACGCCATGATGAATTCCTTGCAATTTCAGGTTTTTCCGATACTTTGCATTCACCATGGAAGTAGCCATGTCCAGCTCCATAACACAACAGGAGTGCATACTAATACTTCATGCAGGTAAGGGATGATCTGATCCCTCTTACATATACAGTCATGAGATCCATGGTTATCATCGGAAAGGAGTGATTTGGGCTTTTAATCGTGTTCCAAGCCATGGATATATGAGATTTTAAACCTTATTTTCGGTGTTGGGTATTTTGGATTCAAGCTCATCTGAAGACGAGTCGAGGCTCTTCACCATCTCTATCAGCTCTGACCCAGCTCTTGAAAGTAGTGGGTGAGCATTACCCTGAGAGGATAGCAAGGATCTTCATAGTGGATGCTCCCTCAATGTTCCATCTCTTCTGGAAGGTAATCAGTCCCATAATTCAATCACCCATCATCAGCATCAGGAACCCGTATCAGGGAGCCTCGGGTAGTCGATCGAAATGCATCGGTTGGGGAGGATTTACTTAGGGTTTTTTGCTTCTTGTTTTCCTGATTTCCTCAGGGTATTGGCAAGTTCCTCGATCCGAAGATGAGGGACAGGTTGCGATTCGTTTACTCGAGGAACTACATCAACAAGAGCAGCAACATGTCATCGACGGCAATTAGCTCTAGCAAGGGCATGGCATCTGCACCTGCAAGCCATCATCTGGTGAGGGTAGCGAGATCGTACTCGAACAGAGGGCTGTGGTCCGATCTGCGCAATGCAAGCGACGGTGACGATGATGACGATGCAGATGATGATGAAGACGAAGAAGCAGGCAGCGATATTGACGATGAAGAAGATGATGGTGGCTATGGTAATGATGATGATGGCGATGGATCGAGGTCTGCTACGCTCGAGCAATTGATGAAGAGCATCCATTGTCGCAGGGAGAAGGTGAGGAGCAGAGCCCCAAGGAAGACAACAGCGATTCTGCGGCCGACGATGACGATGATGACGACGACGAGTGCTTCCATAGCTCGCGATGAGGGGCATGTCAGATCCTTCTCCTTCTTCGCTTCCATGGCAAGGAGAGCAGGAGGAGGAGGGGGAAGAGCTCTGGACAGAAACGTGGTAGAGTTCCATAGCTTCCGAGCCGATAGCAGCAGCAGCAGTGCTGCATCTGGGATTGGGCCGAAGAAGAAGAAGATCACGAGCAGGAATGGAGGAGGAAGCATCGTCGTGACAAGCAGCAAGAGATGGATCGAAGCAGAATGCAGCGACAGCAGGAAGCTCGGCGGCGTTGCTGGCTATGGCGATGGCACGAATTCAAAGACGAGCCTCGATCCGTTCAGATCCTACTACGCAGCGTTCCTGCTCCCGCCCTACAACGAAGCATCGTACAGAGCTCGCATGAAGCCGCCGCTGGCGGGGCTCATCTCCATCCTGTCGTCCTCCGATCTCAAGATCAGGCAGCCTAGCTTCTCGCTGGCGCTCTCTTCTGCTTCTTCTGCTTCTTCTTCTTCTTCCTCTTCTTCTTCTTCCTCTTCTTCCTCTTCTTCTTCTTCATCTTCTTGCACCATTCAGGCCATGCTCATGAACCACCACCATCGCCACTTCTGACTTCTGATCATCAACAACCCTCTCCCTCCTCCTTCCTCCGCCCTCCGCTCCTCCATCCATGGAGAAAGAAGACAGAAGACGAAGAAGAAGAAGAAGAAGAAGAGGAGAGTTTTTGGCGATGGTGTTTGTTTTCTTCCCGGCGGCCGAACAGTGTATGAGGACATGGCTATGGCGCTTTCTGCTTCCCTTCCCTTTCCTTTCCTTTCTTGCGCGCCATAGCCCGGTAGAATCACGAGCTGCTTCCATGGCCTGCAAGAAGCAACCTGCAGAAGACGAAGACGAAGACGAAGAAGAAGACGAAGAAGACGAAGACGAGTTCCACATACATACATACATACATACATCATCAACACACATACATACACACACACATACATACATACACATACATACATACATGTTGTAATTCCTTCTGTCATTAGTATGTGGGCTTTGCTGATGCGTATGTGTGCATGTGCATGGCCTATACGCATGACCCGTGTGCCACATACGGATACGGATACGGAGAGAAATACGCCCTCGTACGGGAACACAGAGTGAGATTGCGTCGGCCGGATACGGAGGGAAATACGGCCTCGTACGGGAACGCAGATGAGACCGCGCCGTCCGGATGCGGATACGGAGTACGTACGCGGTGCGCGGACTCCGGAATACGTACGAGGTACGCCGTACGGATGGGGGAAATACGCTGGAAATACGTATGCGGGCAGCGCGCACGTGCGCATGACGCATGCCGCCCAAACACAAAGGCACATTTCCAGAACGCGTCGAACGGATACGGAGAAGGGCATGCATACGAAGTACGTCGCGGGGAGCAGAATACGTACGTGGCGCGCCGTACGAATGCGGATACGGAATGATACGGAATACATGCGAAATACGTACGCCTGCCGCAGGCCGCCCCGCCCCACACACAACAGACCTTCATGTGTGCATTTCAAGAATGCGCCGTACGGATACGGAACAAGGGCACGCATACGAAACGCGCCGTGCGGGCGAGGGCGCAGAATACGTACGAAGTACGCCGTACGAGGGCGGATACGGAGTACATGCGGAATACGTACGCGTATGCGCATGGGAGGAGCCCACGCACACAAAGACTCTCTCTCTCTCTCTCTCTCTCTCTCTCTCTCTCTCTCTCTCTTTGTTACAGATTTTCAAAATTTGAAAAAACAAAAACAAAACCAAAAAGAAATTTCGAATTTTGAAAAAACAAAACAAAAAAAAAGAACAGAAAACAATTTCCCGCCTGCAGCGACGACGACGACGACGGCGATGGCGATGGCGATGGCGATGGCGAAGCTCTCTCCTGCTGCTGCTGCTGCTGCTGCTCCCAACCATGCCAAGAATCGCCGGACCTCGCCTTTCTCTGCCTCAGATCGATCGATTCCCACGAACGCAGGGACATACACCACCGTCAGCGGCATCTTCTTCTCCCTCCTCGTCAATCCTCGTCGTCGTCCTCCTCCTCGAGTGCCATGGCTGCGTCCTCTCCTTCTGTCGTTACGACCACCTCTGTCTCCCCCCTGGCGAAATACAAGCTCGTGTTCCTTGGCGACGAGTCCGTCGGGAAAACTAGCATCATCACCAGGTTCATGTACGACAAATTCGACGCGTCTTACCAGGTTGCTTTCCTCCTCGCCACACACCTGCTGCTCCTTCTCTCTGCCGACCTGTTGCTGCTCTCGTTTTTCTTTCCTTATCGTACGGCTTTCTTTCGGAAACCAGTGATGTTATTGTTCAGAAATTTGGAAATGCTCGAATGCTTCCGTTTCTGTTTTATCGACGGATCATCCTATAGGATGTATAAAGATCGTGATTTCTCTGCTCGATTCCAATGAGTCTTATCAGAACAATGAATTCTTCCGGAATATCTCATCTCATATCTATCCAGCTTCAGTGCTAAGCCTTGGGGTTTGATCTGTGTTTCTTGTCGCAATCATGGCCTCAAATTGAAGCCTTTCAGAATCTTTTACCGATTGATTGAAGTTACTGATTCATTCTCAATCATTCTTCCAGTCTCTGTGGATGAGTGTTTCTTTTCCTGATGAGAGAAATCGGTTGTGATCAATCCATTCATCTCCATTGCTATATTATCTGGATGTTTCATGCTGATCAAACAGTTGTAAGTTCTGTGATCATTCCTTATGGAATATTGTTTCCTGTGGATGAAGCAGTCAGTTCTTGTCGATCTGAGGTATCAAATACTCTGATCAATTAAGATTGGAATGAGATGAGTAAGACTGCAGTTGAGTTCACATTGCATGATCGTTGTTGATTCATATGAGTAGCTTCAGTAAGATACAATAGAGTACTTGTTTATGCATTGAAATAAATGATGCCAGGATCTTGAACCAGCTAATGATCTTGTAAGGCCAACACAATAAGCTATTGCTATATGTGCAAGAATCTCTCTAGTGCATGGTAGGCTAGTAGAACATCCTCTTGAAAGATTCCGATCTACACAATTCCATAGCTGATAAATGCTAATAAATTTTTCATCACAAAACAAATGAAGAATTAATCAAATAAAGTTGCATAACAGACTCCAAACTTTGTTACATGAACCATGGGACCTAGTCCAAACTTAGAGATCAAAACCATGGGACCTAGTCCAAAACTCTTTCAAAAGAATGCTTTACTTTGGACAAGCTACCATTTGCAATCAAATAGCCACACAGATACTCACAACACACAAGACATGATGAGGATGATCATGCCTGTGACCAAAAGGATGAACTAGTGTATACTAGAGAAATATTATTGGTTTTTGGGAATCTTCACATCAACACCATAGGCGTGCAATATTTATCCTACCTCACCATTTAGGATAAATATTGCACTCCTATGGTGTTGATGTGAAGCTTCCCAAAAACCAATAATATTTTTCTAGTGTACACTAGTTCATCCTTTTATGTACAAAAGGCTTTCTCCATTTCTAGTCCATCCTTTGCAAACTATCTTAAGTTTAAAAAGAAAAGGGCCTCAACCCTTAACCCTCACACGAATTTACTTTTTAAGTGTGTGTGGCTGGACAAACTTAACTATTCTGTCTCTCATTCTATTATTTGTCATAGCTCATATACCAACTCATGTTGTGAGAACTTTGGTCACTGCTTTTTATGCTACACATTTAGTCTGTCCTCTACTTCTGCCTTTCCGAAGGATGTGCTTGCTATTGCGGATTGTCTTCTCTTTCCATCAATCTTCCCTTGTGCTTGCTTATGTGAAATTCCAAAGTTGGTATGTCCAGAAATGGATGAGCGGAAGGATAGAAGGCGTTGTTTTTATGGTATAAGACATTTCTCAGCGGATTTAGGGTTGCAGGAATCATGCCATTTGGGAACTATGTCGTGATTGTCTAGAGTGGTGTAAATTCAGGAGTGATAGATCCTGAAAGTTTTGTTGGTAGAAGTAATCTCATAGCTAGTCAAAAGTTTCCATTTCTTGTCAATTAAAGAAAACCAAGGCACCAAGTTGTGAGCTAACAGTGTCAGCATCCCAGGAGTATCTCCTGTTCATGTTCGTGTAGAAAGCTACTCTGCACTTGTGGTTGCATGTCAAAGAACTGAGCGGTTATTGGAAAAACATGAGTATAATGCTGAAGATTAGCTTCAGAAGGGAAAGATTTAGATTGGGTGACAAACCTGATCATGGATGCTTAATATGTACAATTGGATGGAACATCTTTTGCGATAAGAAATTGGGTGTCGTGTATAAGAAAAACAAACACGCATGGATGCAAAGGGGCATGTTTGGGAAAGTAAAAGATGTTATTGGTTCTAGTTTTCTCTGAGTATTTCTGCTGTCACAAACGGCAATCATAAAGCAGACATGGAAGTGGGAGGGACTACACAAGAATTGCGGTTGAAGAGCTCCACGAGTTATATGATGATGATTTTGCTCATTAGCTCAACCTAAATGCCAATTTTGGAGGATGACAGTATAGTTTGTTTGAGAGCCTTCTCGACTGCCAGTTCTGCAATTCGGATTTGGAAAAGCTCTGGCCAACGCGTTCTTATCTGAAGCTGGTGTATGGCCAAGATTCATAGCTAAAGAAAGAAGTCCTAGGAGCAATTATTCGATGCTAGAACTGTGGTTATAGTGCAAGATGACCAATCCACTTGGGATAGAATCGATGCCTTACCTGTGTAGTCCATACAGATTGTAGTGATTCACACTTTGCAGTAGTGTCTTACCTTGGCACAGGTATCAGATCAATAACATTGTTGTTGAGCTTCTTGGATGATGTCTGCAATAGTAATGAGTATCTTTTGGGACAATTGGGTTTCTAGTTCCGTGAGTCATACTTCTAAGTTTTGTAGTTTCGTAGATTAAAATTTAGCTCTGATTTGAGAGATTAAAAAAAGTCTGTTTCATCTGTTTATATTTGTCGTAAGTATTTTAATTCCTGATCGACTACTTGAAACTCTGGGCCACCTTTCTTGTTCTTTATTATTCTAATAATGTATGCTACATTCTGTAACTTTCCTTTTTATTTTCTTGAGACTTACTATGCTATGCAATTTTGTAAACAGGCAACGATTGGCATTGATTTCTTATCAAAAACGATGTATCTACAGGATCGGACAGTTCGCTTACAGCTTTGGTAATTTCATCTGGACTTTTTCGATAAGAAACATCTGAACATCCTAGAGTAGAATAGCAGAAGATTCTTGTTGGTGAAGCTTCTCTATTATTACTTCTGCATCAGTAAACTTGCCTTCTTCAGTCCATTGATTACTTTATCTAAGTACATTGAATGCATAGGAACATGTAAATCTCGTTAAGCCTTTTGAGATCGGGGCTAGCTGTATAAGTATGGCATTAACAAGTGCTTCTATAAGCTGTCATCATACATGCTCGAATGTCAACTTAATGAAACTAACGAATATGATTGTTTGAACTACGAGCAGAAGAATTGGAGGTTACTGTGTCCAAACGACATTGTTAGGCTGTTAGATGAGATCATGCTTGTTGCTGAAAAATAACTAGAATGTAGATTTCATAGAATGAATAGTTTACAATTACTGCAACCTTTAATGTCACTTGCCATAGATATATCTTTTACATCAGGAAATTCCATTCTGGCACTTATTTAGAACCACTTCTAAGCAGTCTATCAGGATGTTTTTCATACAGGTCAAAAGTAGCATGTGAACAGTACAGTGAAGACCAGATGGACAGTAGCTATGGGTGCTTTTCCTTGTTCCAGAAAGCTCATTGTGTACAGATACTCGTGTGATAGATTCGAGCTAGATCTATGTTTGATATTTCTGTCTCATGCTGTCAACTTGTACTTACTTGTTCATGTGGCAAACCATTAATTCACCAGGGATACAGCTGGTCAAGAACGGTTTCGCAGTTTGATTCCAAGTTATATACGGGACTCATCTGTTGCAGTGGTCGTCTACGATGTTGCAAGTAGGAGCCTAAACCGTCTTTTCTCTTGAGTTTGCTGAAACAACGTGTGTGTATACTTTTTCAGAGGTTGGTACACAAATAATTTTTTGGCAGATAGAACGTCCTTTTTGAATACGAGCAGATGGATAGAAGAAGTACGATCGGAACGAGGTTGTGATGTCATTATTCTTCTGATTGGGAACAAAACAGATCTGATCGATAAAAGGTTATACACATTCTGTAAAGCTTGTTATGAATGCCTAATAAATCTCAACTGAAAACATCAAGAATGCCTTCTGATTTGGTGTGTAATTGAAACTTAGCAGACAAGTATCTGTAGACGAAGGGGAAACCAAAGCAAAGGAAAGCAGCGTGATGTTTATAGAGACAAGCGCGAAAGCAGGGATTAACATAAAGGTTCCAAAGTCATGCCTTGAGTTATGATCGATTCAATCGCTAAATGTATGCCTTGAGTTATGTTTATTGGAAGGCGCTGATCTTTTGATTGCTTGGTTTTTCCAGGCTTTGTTCCAGAAGATTTCAGCGGTGTTGCCGAGTATGGAGCCGCTATTGTCAGCTAAGCAAGTGGGGCTGGTTGATGTGAAGCTGAATCCGACTGATAATAAAACGCCGAAAGAAGATGAGGTGGCTTCTGTTTGTGCATGCTAAGCATATACTGATGGATATAGGCATAACACATTCCCTCATTAAGGCCTTCAGCATACTATGCAATCTATGCCAAATCGCACATCTACTTCTGAAGTCTGAATCTAATTACCAAACTAGGCTGATGGTTTGCAGAGGGCCCCCCACCTTGACTTGTCGACTTTTAATCATGATTATCGCCATTGGAAAATCCTCCAAGGAACCAAAAGATTTATTTGATAGTACGATTGGCTAAGAAGAGATCGATTTCTTTTTGTAAGTTGGCCTGGCCTTTTAGCATTCAAGACCCCCAGCTCATATATTTTCACGGTGATTTTGGAATTATAATTCCCACATTCCTATAAATTGCGGCAATCCATGTTCTAGGATCCTAGCTTGGTCATCTTGTTGGAAGAGGCATTTGGACACATTGTGGACAATTATGAAGGAAATGATAACACATTGGCTTGAGAAGGTGTTAACATATCTTTCTTGTTTGCTTGCTTGCTTGTTTGATAATCTATAAGTTGAAGGATTGGCTCAATGGTACAGGATTGGCATTGACTTATGTAATCCACGATAACATTCACATCTTTTCCTTCTAGTTATTCATATTGTCCTTAATGCATGCCATTTCATCGATCATTGGCAGTTTTATTCGTGTTGTCTCCAACTACATCATGCCAACAATGAAACGATAAAATCGAAGCATAAAGAAAAAACAATCACACAGGTAAAGGGATGACCAATCAATTTGAATAGAAGGGGTGTATAAAAAACCAAGAGTATCCTAAAACCAAACCACTAGATTTCAAACTTCACATCATGAAAGTCTAGCCACTTTAACATAGAAAAAATATATGTAAGTATTGGTTGATGATAAACGATACGAGTGATGTATTGGGTGCCACCATCAATGAGGTGATCATTCGTTGCACCGAATGATCATCAAGAAAATTGAAAAGAATCAGGCGGAATCGAACCAGGAATATATTTATGCATTATTGCACCGGTTGGCATGAATACTCATCGAGCAAGAGTGAATGAGTTTGTTCCATACAAACTTCCAGGATTTCAAAAGATTATATACGTATATGCACTCTTTGCTTTCCTCTGCAGACAGACGCCGACATTTACCTCCTGCGTGTTGTATCTATCTATCTTTCTTGCAGTATGCACGAGAAGAGGCTTGGTTGCTTCGGAATCGTCATTGGCAGCATTCCGCGTCTATTCACTTGCGTTCCCCCAGTAAACTCGCTTATTGACATCGGGGAGCAAAGCTCGGATTCAATACAAGATGGTATCAAAGTACTGTGCCGATGGCTTCCTGGAGAGCTTTTAGGGCCCTTGACATGAACCCAATCTTCCATATTGGCATCATCATCACCAGCATCTTGCAACAGTAAATAACCTTAATTTCTAGCACATTGGCAAAATGGGCCCTTTTTACAGCTTTGAGGTGATCACCAATTTGGAACTTCACACCTCCAACATGGTTGTTTCCACCTCCAATCACATAGACAAGTCCAAGTATTGACGAGAAATAGTCTGACCAAAATCTACTTCAGTTTGTCTGATAATTTGTGCTATGTAAATTTGGACTAACTAATGGAAGGATATTATTTTGGAAAAAAAAAACACAATAAATAAACTTGGCAGGCCTTTGTGATCCTGCACTTTGCTGCTAGTCGGACATCCATACACTTACACAGCATAGACATCATACATACATACATACATTCCAAACCATACTTGCTTGACATCCCATACACTTATAGAAAGAATATGCACATGATACGTACACACATGCATACATACATTTCACACCATACATGCTTGACATCCATGCACTTACGCCGCATAGGCATCATACATACATACATACCACACCATGCATCCTGACATCCATACACTGACTGAGAATACACATCATCCATCCAGACATGCATACATACATATTGCGCCATACATGCCTCACATCCATATACTAACGCAACATACTCATCATCCATGCAGACATAGATACATACCACGCCGTACATGTCTGAAATCCATACACCAACTGAGCATACGCATCATCCATCCATGCATGCAGACATACATACATACCACACCATACATGTATGACATCCATACACTAGCCGAGCATACACATCATCCACCCACACATACATACGCATACATACCACACCATGCATGCATACCATGCACAACATACATACATGCATGCCATACATAATGATGCATAACATACATACATATGTGCTAAAGAGAAGAAGAAGAAGAAGAAGAAGAAGAACTAAAACAAGGAACAGAAGAAGAACAGAAGAAGAAGAAGAAGAAGAAGAAGAAGAAGAACCAAAACAAGGAACAGAAGAACAGAAGAAGAAGCAGAAGGGAAGAGATCTCGATCTGTCTTTGCTGCCTCGCTCGCTCTCGTTCGGCGCGTCTGCTTCCTCGGAGCTCCCATCCTGCGGGCCATGGAGAGCCTCATCGGCCTCGTCAACCGAATTCAGAGGGCCTGCACTGCGCTCGGCGACCATGGCGGCGACAATGCCTTACCTACCCTCTGGGAGGCTCTCCCCTCTGTTGCAGTCGTCGGCGGACAGGTCAGGTCCCCCCATCTCCTTCTCCTTCTCCTTCTCCTTCCGCACAGATCTGTACCGTAACCTATCTAAATCCTCCACTCGTCTCTCCTCGTTTTTTTAGCCCAATTTCCTCTCCGAGCCCGCCTTTCAGCATCGATCTCCGAGCTCATCCTCAATTCGATGATTTCTCCCATCTCTGATCTATTTTAGCTGAAACCATGTCCCCTCCGAGGCCGTCTTTGAATCGCTATCCACACGAATCCGCGATTTTGTAGCGTTCCCGTTTCATCTTTTGTGGATGTGACCATGCTCCTTGAATCTGTCATTCTTGATTCTATATATCATCTGACCTAAATTTGCGATGCTGTTATTGATTCCTCTTAGTGCAAATTTATGCTCCTTCAATTCAGTTTCGAACCGAATCTATCACCATTACTGATTCTCGTGCAGCTTTCTCAGTCAGCTCAGTATAATCTGTGGAAGTTAAACCGTATTGAAATCAATCATCAAAAAACCTTTTTTTTTTTTTTTTAACTTCATGTCTCATTTTAGCATCAATTTTGCTCCTTTCTGCCATTTTCTCAGAGCTCAGGGAAATCTTCAGTATTGGAAAGCATTGTTGGAAGAGATTTCTTACCGAGAGGAGCAGGTAGATAGAATTCATCCCAGAATGTCCAGTCTGATCGTTTAAGGTTTGGTCAATGGCTTCTTTTTGCTTATGGTTTTCTCCGTATTTCATAGGTATTGTGACGAGAAGGCCACTAGTTCTACAACTACACAAAGTTGATGATGGACCGGAGTATGCAGAATTTCTTCATATGCCAAAACGAAGGTTAACTGATTTCGGTAGGTACTTTTGTATTGATGTACGGCTGATAGATAATTCTCCATCTCAGCGAGCAGTTGTTCTCTGCAAACTGAAAGTCAAATATTGACAGGCACATCTGTGTTTGATTGTTAGAAATGGAACTTTGGTGAAGATCTGACGTAAATGCCAGCCCTAAACTGTGCTAAAGGATAAATTATATTTCGTATAATGCCAGTGAGTACAAAGTATACATTTGTACGACACTGGAGAGGAACCATTTCCAGTGCCTCAAGTAGATTGACAACAAAATGACCGTGTGGTTATTTGATCACATCAGTTGTTGGAATGGATGTAGAGAAAATTTTGTCTATATGCGTTGTTCTTCAAGGATTGACATATTGGCCCTTTAGAGCCTGATTAGCGGCTCAAGACATGTGAGTGCAGTAATGAGGTCCCTGTTACTTGCTTAATATCACTGTTTTACTTCTGAAATTTTTTCAGTTTGAATGTTGGAAGATATCTTACAACGGCCTTTGGTCAATTTCACATGATTGGTCCAGCTGGTCCTTTGGCCTATTTCTCATAGCTGAACTGTTGGCCTACCAACACGAGATAATTCTTTTCATTAGAATGATGATACCACAGGTGACTGAAGGCTGTTTTCGGAAAGTAAAGGAAAAACAAAGGCGCAATGCAAAGCAGCACCTTGCGCCAACTGTTTGAAATAACATACAGAAATTTCTTTAATTAAAAATACTACAATTGACACAATAGAAATTCATAAAGTTAGGGAAGGATACATCGAATGCAGTGATGAAGAAGCAGTCATATGGGACTATTGAAGCAAAATCGTACTGGTTGTTATTAGGACAAGCAAGTAAACGACTGACCTCACCTCAGCTTGGCATGAATATGGAAAGGTGCTGCATGGTATTTTGGAGCAGCACCTGTCAACATCATTCTTGCTTGAATGAACATACTCGGTTGGTTAAACTTCGGGAAACGGCATAATCATGGTGATTTGGTAGGAGGGTCAGATTTGAGTGTTTAAGTGGAGATAGATGGCTGCCATTTAGATGGAGTGGAAGGCTTGCAAATCGAGAAAGATATATGGGTTGATATCAAAGTCAGATTCCAGGATCACATGAAACTCTGTTTCTTCTTTCGGTAATTTTGCAAAGCTTGTGCTTGGCCCTCTGGGTGGTCCAAGGTCTCCAAACTAAAGTAATTTTGCAAAGCTTGTGCTTGGACCTCTGGGTGGTCCAAGGTCCAAGCAGCCTCTCATAAACATATTACTCTGTTCCATTCCAAGGTCCCCAAACTAAAACATGGTTGTTGATACACTTGTAACTCGAGTTCTTCTCTACAAAGTATAATTGCAGGAACTGTGTTGTGAAGGCATATAATTGGATAGATCTTGAAAGATTGCCTGCATGATAAGGTGGAAATTTATTGGTGCCCTGAGATTTGGGGCAGAGATTGTGAGCAAAGGATTATTCTGATCAGCGACTGATATTGATCAGTTTTGGAAATTCCCTTGGCGAAGGTTTTGAAGATTGCCACTTATAAGTCACCAAAACAATCTGCCAAACATGGAGGCAATTGTTCTCGGTATGCTAAAACAAAGGATGCTTTCAGACACTTGCCGTCATTGTAAATTTATTGATTCGGTGTAGCAGCTATACCTGAACCTTAACATGATCAAAGTGAATAAATAGATTGATCCGTACTGATATGAGCAAATTGGTATTCAGCTCCATCCTATCTCTAGGTAGTAATAGGCCACTATAAGGCACTCTTTTTGCACAGATTGTAGAGAATATTCATCGCAAAACCTTTTTTTATGGATTTTATATCTGTTGCGCATGATGGTATGAACTTTCATATGGATGGACATCGTGTTGTTAACCTGCATATGATTGCAATATTCGCACCTTAACATTATCAAAGTGGAAAAATGGAGTGATCTGGACAGATATGATCAAATATCTCTACTTCGGAAGATGGCCCACTATAAGGCACACCTTTTTGCACATATTGTAGAGTGCATTCATCGCAAGGCCTTCTTTTATGGATTTTTCATGTGGTACATATTGTGCTATGAACCTGAATATGATTGGATAAGGTGTTATGGGCATGCATGTAATTGTTTGTGGCAGAGTATGTTCAGTTGATTAATACTTCCAGAAGGTATAAAGTGACATTGCCTTGTCTACAGCTGCTGTAAGAAAAGAAATTCAAGATGAGACAGACAGAGTGACAGGCCGAACTAAACAGATATCTCCAATCCCAATTCATCTCAGCATTTACTCACCACATGGTAAGTATTCTCAAATCTTATGTTCATTTATACAATGAGTTAATATACATTGTTTTCGTTGGTAACATGTCGATTTATTTGTCTACAGTTGTAAACTTAACACTTATTGACTTGCCGGGATTAACCAAAGTTGCTGTTGGTAATATTTTGTTCTTTTGAAATGCATCACTTTGTTTTGATTTTCACTACTATTAGCTTAATTCCGCTTGCCCAAATTTGAAATGTTTTCTATAGAGGGGCAACCAGAAAGCATTGTAGCAGACATTGAGAACATGGTTCGTTTATATGTTGAAAAGGTATTTGGCACACTTTTAATATTTAGGAAGCTCATTTGTGCATCCATGCTATCTTTTCCTTCATAGTGCTAAATGGCAATATGTACTCTTTTGCTAATTAGTGAAATATTTTTTTGTTTGTAGCCAAATTCAATAATCTTAGCCATTTCACCTGCGAATCAAGATATTGCGACTTCTGATGCAATCAAATTGGCACGAGAGGTAGATCCTTCAGGTACACGATTTTATTAAATTTCTGTAGTGTTTCAATTGGATCTCAGTAACTATGTCCTGGGTATTGTAGAGGGGCAATGCCTGGGTGTTAATAAAGCAGTTTGAACATGTGTGGAATGATGTATCAATGAGCTGGAGGTTTTCTTGTACATGTTGTACAAATAAATGGTTACTGACTTGCGTAAAGAGACTATCGTCTAGGTCTCTCCAGAAAACATGTCCAATCTCTTCCAAAGTGCAGAGGTTGATTTGAAAGGCATGTATAGAGATGAAGATAGGGAAATAAACATTTTTGAATGTTTATGACAAGTGATAGAGCTTTAGTGCCAGGTTGAAGATGCGAGAGGAGAAATAGATCTATGATGCACTCATTAAGAGCGCCACGTTATGAGGAGATGAATTCCCACACTTTTTCCACTTTTATCACATAAAACGAAGGGGGTCTTTTCTGAGAGTTAGAATTTCAAACATGGCTTTTGTTGTTTCTGAGGTTGTTAGAATTTAATGC
Source organism: Azolla pinnata (assembly GCA_037176905.1). Taxonomy (NCBI): domain Eukaryota; kingdom Viridiplantae; phylum Streptophyta; class Polypodiopsida; order Salviniales; family Salviniaceae; genus Azolla; species Azolla pinnata. Next base: position 28,242 of record JBBBWG010002304.1, read on the forward strand.
TGCAACTGAAAATCGATAGGTTGTCACTAAACACAATAGGCATCAGGAAAAATGCTGTATAAAATCGATTCTTCTTCAGAAAGCAACATAATCGATTACTTGTATCACTTTATTTTTCTTTTTTCTTTTTTCTTTTTTTTAGTTAATTGAAATTAAGCTGAATTTAAGCAGCTGCGAATTTCTTTTATAGGAGAACGAACGTGGGGTGTTTTGACAAAGCTTGATCTTATGGATAAGGGTACAAATGCTGTGGATGTAAGCTTCCTGGTTCTGTTTTCTGTAATTAATGTCTAATCCTGTACCAGTGAAGTTGTGGAGGCAAGTCATGACTTCAATACAACAAGTAATTACGAATCTTAGGTTATTTCAGGTGCTTGAAGGCCGCGCATATCATTTGAAGCATCCTTGGATTGGAGTTGTTAATCGTTCTCAGGCAGACATCAACAAGAGTGTTGACATGATCGCTGCTAGGCGTAGAGAGCGGGAATATTTTCAAAATAGTCCTGATTACTCACATCTAGCAAATCGCATGGGCTCTGAGTACCTAGGAAAGATGTTATCCAAGGCAAGTTTTCATTGATAAACAGAGATTGATTGGATTTTTTCATTAGTGAATTTTGTAGCATCTAACTTTATATTCTGGCTGATTCTCTTCAGTATTTAGAGTCGGTCATCAAGGCAAGGATTCCTAGTATATTATCCACAGTGAACAAAAATATTGATGAGCTTGAAAATGAAATGAATCAACTTGGCAGACCTATTGCCGTTGATGCAGGGGTAAGAATGCACGAGCATATTTATGTGGTTACACTTGTGCAAGTATTTCTGCAGCTTAATTGCTTTCATTGTTTTCCCAATATTCAGGCACAACTTTACACAATACTTGAGCTTTGTCGAGCTTTTGATCGTGTATTCAAAGAACATCTTGATGGAGGGTACTGAATCAATCCCTTTCTGTGGTCTATTTATAAGCTTCCTTTTTTGTTTGATGATTGATATTGATGATGGTGTTTGGATACTTGTTGGACCTATCAAATTCTGGGAAATCGTAGTGAAACTCTGGATTAAAATCTTTTCATGGATTGGTTGTGGGTGTTAAGTCTTCTTTGGGTGTTCACTTGGTCTGTTTTATAGAATGTACGCCCCGGATATCCAAATTATGATGGGATTGTACCCCAGAAAAAGGCTAGGTAGCCATTAAATAAAGAGTATCCAAGCATAATTTTGATGATTTGATATTGCATGCAATGTTACTCTAGAAGAAAATGGGATGTTTAGTTATGTCTCATTGTAGTCCAAGATGAAAAAGGTTAGGGATAAGGTTTCAACTAGCAAAACTAGATGGCTCTATTAATATTTTGGTGCTTTCTTTTGCATTTACTTAAATGTGCATGCCAATACAATGTAATTTGCAGCCGAAAGGCCACTAATGGCATGTTAGATCAGAGGCAGACACATGGAGACACGCAGACACAGAAGAGAGAGAGGTGCATGATAATTTTTGGATACAAAAGAGTGTGTAGGACTTCAGGTTATATTTATAGAAGTTTAAATAGTAGTACAGCTGTATATGAATAAAAGGCACGATGGTCCTTTGTCCTCAGTAACCTCCCACCTAAAGGGAACATGCTTTGAGGGGAGAGAATCAGTTAAGTCTGTCTATCCAATTCCCATCATCTACCATCAAATGAGTAAACCACTCTGCTGGAAGACCTGAAAATCAGCAGATTATCGTCTATATGCACTCTGACAAGCTCAATGCTCATGTTTTCAAGTGCATCTCTAATGAAGTTATATGTTCACACATATGTGCTTGATCTTTTGATTGAGGGAGCTGGTGTGATATGATGTTTTTGTTCATGTGAGAAAGCTTCTTGAGAAATGGTGCTTTTATCCGTCCTTACAGACGCCCTGGTGGCGACCGTATTTACGGCGTATTTGACAATCAGTTCCCTGCTGCATTAAAGAAGCTTCCTTTCGATAAACATTTGTCAATGCAAAACGTTAGAAAGATTGTATCTGAAGCCGATGGATATCAACCGCATCTTATTGCTCCTGAGCAAGGCTACAGGAGGCTTATCGAAAGTGCTCTCATGTATTTCCGAGGTCCTGCAGAATCTGTAGTGGATGCAGTATGTCCTCTGTTGCATTCATTAGCATTGACAGTTTTTATGTCTTTGGTTTTGTATATCTTCAATGGTTAACTCTTCCCTGGTTGCAGGTGCATTTTGTATTGCGTGAGCTTGTGCGCAAATCAATGAGTGAGACCCAGGTGAGTATTCTTCATATTGCATGAAATTTGTACACATGCAATGTCGTTTCTGGCATATTGTGTGATTCATAAAAATTGGTAAATTCCGAAAGGCATCCAAAGTTTGGGTCTGAATAGAAAGCTTTATGGACTAGTATCACAATGAAGTCTTTCAATTTCCACGACAAGTCTTGCAAGAGAACTACTTCAGCATATATTTCTCATGATGAACTTTATTTTCTCATCTGTTGTGTTCTGTAGGAGTTAAAGAGGTTTCCCACCCTTCAAGCTGAGATAACAGCTGCAGCAACTGAGGCTTTAGAGAAGTTCCGGGATGAAAGCCGAAAGATAGCGTTGAGAATGGTAGACATGGAAGCGAGTTACTTGACGGTAGATTTCTTTAGAAAGCTTCCACAAGAACTTGATAAAGGTGGAAACCCATCATCGACGACAACTGATCGATACACTGAGGGGCACCTGAGAAGGATTGGTAGGAAGATATTTCAATCAATATCACTCAATCAAATGCATTGATTTTTATATAGCAAACCAGTGGCCCACATAATGGTTAATCTGGATGTGTGTTTCGTTTTCTTTGCAGGCTCCAATGTACAAGCATATATTAGTATGGTAATGGAGACATTAAGAATTTCCATACCTAAAGCTGTTGTACATTGTCAAGTGAGAGAGGCCAAGCGTTCTCTGCTAGATCACTTCTATACTCAAGTTGGCAAAAAAGAGGTAAGCCTGCTACTAATGTGGTGTCATATTTCACATTGCAAACATTGTTAAATAGGACATGCTTGATTATTTTCGCAGGGCCGGCAGCTTGCTGTGTTACTTGATGAGGATCCAGCTTTAATGGAGCGTAGATCTGCAATTTCTAAGCGGTTGGAACTCTACAAGCAAGCCAGAGATGAAATAGATTCTGTTGCATGGGCAAGATAGGGTGTTGGAATTCAGTGATGCCTATGTCATTCTTCAAATTTTCCTTTTTCTTTGCAGTTTTTACATATTCATCTCACAGACAATTTGGTATATTGATCTTAATCATGTCTGGACAACAAAAAATGCTAATTAGTTTACTAATTATATATAAATATAAATATAAATATAAATGATATGATTCTTTTCATACCAAAGTGGGGCATGGGTGATATCTACTTTCCGCTGTTGAACTGGTGGGTGAATTTGGTAATGATGGGCATATCACACTATGGATTGGAATTCATAGAGAATTTGGATGCTGGAGCTAGAATCTGAAGGCAGTAATGATGAAGGCTATTCCACGATCTACTTCTCCTTGTAAATTTCATAGTTTATATATATAATTCCCAATGCTCCTGGCTGACTGATTGCTTGAATCAATAGTGGAGTTTCACTTGGGATTAAAGATTCAGAGTTCTAGGGCGTATACATTCTCGAAGGGAGCCCTAAAGCACAGCTTCATGCATCAAAAGCTACAGGTACAGATTACAAAGAAGTATCAGGTACTTGTTACAAGCAAAACCTCAGTCTTGATGGAAGGAAGAATCAGTGATGGTATATATATATATATATATATATATATGGAACAGTTGTGAATCACTTATTTCTGAAGGCTGAATTGCTGTTTGTATGTGTCTTTGGGTTCTCCCTTCAGAAATGGGCCAATATTTGTGCTTCTTTCTTCTTTGATTACCATTTGATTAGGTCGTGATTAGGCCATGATTAGGCCATGATTAGGCCATGATTGTAGGCCATGTGTGTATTGAAGTGATTGCTGGAAGAATCAAAGAGGAAATTACACAAACAAATAGCTGGGAAGAAACTGAGCGTATTGCAAAGGATTCATGAACCTCATTAGCCCGTATTGCATAAGATTCATGAGCCACAATGCCTCATTATCCGGTGAATGTCTGTCGGATGATCCATCCGTCATCGACATGCACATGCATCATGTGCACATGACATACCATCAATGGAATATGGTAGCAAATGGTGAATCTGATGTCATGCGGCTTATATACCATCAACCACATGCGTATAGCAGATGGCAGGTATGCGTTCATGCGTGACTACACGCATCACATCAACGCACACATGCATGGATTGATACATACACATGTACATGCATATATATATCTATATAGATATACATATACATATGTATATATGCACACATGTGGACGTATGTATGTACATATCCATTTGCATGTACACACATGTACACAATACTGCGTACAAATACATTTTCATGTGCATACATGTACACAATGCATACAAATACACACGGACACATGGATGCACATGCGCACACATGCATACACATAGATGCACGTACATTCAAATGTATGCATTCACATGGATGCACATACGCGGGCATACATGCACATGCATGCACATAGATGTGGATAGAAACGAACGCATACATCCACATGGATGCATGCGTGCACGCATACATGCGCATGCATACGCATAGAAGTACATGCGAATGCATTCACATAGATGTACGTGCACCTGCATACAGATAGATGTACATGCGCATGCATACAGATAGATGTACATGCGCATGCATACGCATAGATGTACATGCACATGCATACGCATAGATGTACATGCATTACGAACACACACATGCATGGCGCATGCACATAGATGCACATCCAAACAAATGCAGACATCCACATGGATTCATATATGCACGCGCACACATGCATCTGTCTTCATACACGTAGATGCACATGCACATGCAAATACATGTGCATGTACGTACACGCACGCGGAGGGCACATGCACATACATACACCGGGCATACATACAGAACAAGTATGTGGATGCATGCGGATGCATGCGGATGGATGTGCATGCGGGTGCGGGCATGTGTATGCATGCATGGCACGTGCGCGCGACCGCGCACATGCATACACACCTACACTTGCATGGCCATGCATGCATGCACATGCCGGCACATGCATGCGCATGCATCATCCA
>JBBBWG010002315.1:17782-33463 GCA_037176905.1 Azolla pinnata
ATCATCATCATTCATCATCAGATGGGTTCATGATCACCATCACCACTGTCATCATTCATTCATCATCAGATGGGTTCATGATCACCATCGCCACCATCATCATTCATTCATCATCAGATGGGTTCATGATCAGCATTGCCACCATCATCATCACTCATCATCAGATGGGTTCGCCATCATCACCACCATCATCACCGCTATCATCATCGTTCATCATCAGATGGGTTTCATCAATCATCATTCACCACCATCAGCATCATCACCACCTTCACCACCACCATCAGCATCATCACCACCTTCACCACCACCATCATGCACATGCAACATCGCTACGACCACCACCATCATCGACATCATCACCATCATCACCAACATCACCAACATCACCAGCACCATCACCAGCATCATCACCATCATCATCACCAACATCACCAACATCACCAACACCATCACCAGCATCATCACCATCATCACCAATATCACCAACATCACCAGCACCATCACCAGCATCATCACCACCACCAGCACCATCACCATCATCATCATAGATTTGACATGTCCAAGTCCATGTCAAGCACTATGGCACCCAGTTCGAGTTTCCGATCGATCACTCAACCAGACGTGCGAAGAGAAACCAGCAACCATTCCATCTGTTTCGGGTCTCTTTAAGCTCAATGCCAACTCTATGTGACAACAGTTTTCCGTCTTCTCGCGGGATCGAATCACACGCATGCATCTACATCTGCATCTACAGTTGCATTTTGCAGCTGCATCTGCCAATGGACACATACGTGTCTCTGGGAGGAGCTCGAACGTATTGAGACCCGGCGACTGAACCAGAATCCAAACATAGGAAGGAATGTTGGATAAGCTGACGATGATCCCCGCAGACATGGATCGCATTCTGAGCTTTCTAAGAAACTCTATCCTAGGGCAGAGGTCGGTGATCCCAATCAAAGAAAATCCTCCATCAACTTGCAAGCAATGTAGCACTCAGCGTTAATGCATTCGCCCACAATCGCCCCAGCGGAAAATGCAGGCACCATATCATCCCATGACGTATGCATGCGATTTCCCTCGCGAAAGTCTTCGCAAGGGAACAAAACCAAATCCGATCGCAGACAAGCCCCACCGATCGAAACTGGATCTTTCCACGATTCAAATGCGATCGGGACCCCTTTTTCGCAACGAAATGTACTATACCATGTGCTTAATCGATACTTTGGATGCGATAATGCTCATCGTCGAATGAAAGCTTAAACATGATTTCGACGCGATCTAATTTCAACGCGGAGCTTTAATTGCACGCCTCGATCGTCTTATTTCCCGAGTAACGCGACAATCCATTTAAGATTTTGTGTCGCGACTCCGTGGGGCGCTCGATCAACAAAGAATCTGTGTTTTTATGAGAAATTCCGAAAGCATCAAAAAATTATGTTTTAACATGTATGCAAAATTTATATAGCAAATGCACCATATCCATTTGGACCAGGCAAAAAAAACTGCTTTCGCGCGAGAGAGAGAGAGAGAGAGAGCAAGCCAGTTTGTTCCTCAGAATTTGAACAAGTTTTTGTGGACTTTGGTTACGAGACGGCAGGTCAGCGACACCCGGATCCCGTTTCTCCTCAAAACATCTCTGTGCCCGAGATGCCGATCTTCCCCGCGAGCATCTTTCGCCTCCGAAGATTGGCCCTCGGTGGTGTTGTCATTCGGCGTGGTAGACAGGAAACCTTCGGGCTTGGCCATGGAAGCACGAAGGTTGTCATTAACCAGGTGCAAGTTCACCACCGTTTCATCCACTTCATGTTCATGGCAGCCGCTGATTCCATGCAAATACTCTGCGGAAAACCAGATCTTCGAAGCATCAGTAGCGTGATCATCAACCCTGGTCATTGACATTTTGTCGAGATTAGTGATCTCTTGTAAAGAATCCATCAAGTGTAATTCCCCCTATCTTGTCGGATTTTCACCATAATAACTCTTTTCAGTTCACAAAGTTAGCAGAATTTTACCGTCGTCTGTAATACACACCGTGTATACAAGAGACCGCCATGGATATTTTGGAGAAAATCCTAGAGTACTTTTTGTTTGAGCTCACAATGCACATATGCAGACAATTCAAACACCTTGGAAGGAAAAGTTTCCTATGTAGTTCCAATGAAAAGTAAAAAGAAAAGAACATGAGAGGAAACCTTGATATGCACTGTCTTTGAACACGAGCAAACTTCCAGGCATCAAAACAACCGACACCGTCTCGTGCTGTTGTTGTATACCAGTTGTATCTGACTTATCTCGCAACTGTTGGTGCGGAGTGAAGCGCATCACGGCTGGAGATCCGAGAGATAAGATCGATACGACTTGGAAATAAGCCGGACCATCTTGATGCGGCTACAATTTTTACAGCACAAACATAAGAATAAAGCCCCATGAGAAAGAAGAATTTTGAATCTAGCCAAGACGCATCAAACAGATCAGATCAAGCAACTTGGAAAATGTACCATAATTCCTTGACCTGGCAAGTATTCGTTGATAAGGACATGGTTTATGGGTGATGGATATAGACCCAAATCTTCACAAATGGTTCCTGTCAAATCGGATAGCCATGGTGGCACTACAAGTAGTGTTAGCATGACTAAATGAAAGCCATTTGAATGAAATACTATTTCAAGACAATACCTACAGGTTTGTGGCAACAATCCTTTCTCGTGCACAAATCCTCCTACAGCAGGGAGAACGCATCAAAACATGCTTCCATTATATGCAATATGAAGTTTCTCTGCCACAGCACTCGGATCAAAACATACCCCAATTCTGGAGCCTCCGGTTCGTTAAACACTTCCACCTTGAGCTTGACACTACATTAACCTGAAAGACACATGAGAAAAGATTGTATGAGTGGACAGAAATAGTGTTGAAGATGCATATATGAGTTGAGGGGTTTTCCTGGATTATTAATGAATATGAGGGCTACATGATAAGACTTTTTTCTCGCCTTCTTGTCTTTTGTAATGGTGCCTTCAGCATGTGATATCCTTAGCAGAACCTTGGTATAATTAAATAGATTCAAAAGGAGCGTGCTATATTATGGTTGAGATGAAATGTAAAACTTTCTGTTTCGTGGCACAGCAATGAAGATTCGTTTCCTGAGAGTTTATTCACTGTTGCTCCTGGCTGGAGAATACTCTGCAAACGACAAATCATGCCCTTATGGACTTTCAAGGTTAATCTCAACGATGAAGAGCCGCCGCTCAACTCCATCAATCCTGTGTACAATGTCTCAGATTACAGGCCTTCGCTGTGGCGGAACTCGATGGACCTGGACTGTGAAGAGCCCTATAGTGATGGTGATAGCTAATACCATCACTTTTGAATGAACAACATTGAGTGCCTTTTTACAAATTCATGAGATACGATGACTCGGAATTCATCCTTCATCACATCCTCTTCAGCTTTTAACAGCCAATTTTGTGCATAAAGTCGTTTTGACACCACATCAACTCATGATTTACAAGCCAGTTTGACCCATCCTTGGTTTCTTCATAGCTTTCTTAGTAAATCATTGGGTTATCAAGTGGCATTCACATCGATTATCATGCTCTGGAAATCGATATCATTGACGACTAGTGTATATTTATAATACATAAATATTTCTGCTCGTTGTGATTATTGAATTACTTTGAGATCATATATCATTCAGAACTAATTTGCACTGAAAACATTGAAAATTCTATATATGATAATTATCCGAGGGTTCCAGAATTTAGAGATCATCTAAACCTAATGGTACACTAAACATCAAAAACTCTGTTCGCAGTGATTATTGAAGTGTTCTGCAAATTAGTTCTCCGCTCAAAACCAACGTACACTAAAACATCAAAAACTTCAAGCGCCATTTTCTGTTTGCTTAGTTAACACAAAGAGTTCAGAAATCTCTTTACCACAGAGAAAGGAGCTACTTAAATTAGGGGCTATTTCTCAAGCATACAAAAGGAGCCCCTAGTTTGATTTTCCATGTTCATGGCTTCTTGCAAGTGAAAGGTGGGGTCTAGATGCCCGAAGCGAGAGGGGGTTAGAGAACGCCATACCTGATGCAAGAGACGGGTCTGGTCATCAGAGCTTATATAATCAGGGATGTAGAAAATGGTTGGGAGGGATCCAACACGAAAGAACTCCAACTCATGGGGAAGACCCATCTTGTCTTCCTGTTTCTTCTCCTCCTAATTCTTCTCAACTCGCCTGAGCATTCATTCATTCATTCACACTCTCCAGAGTCAAGAGTTTCTCATGGTCCATGATGCGAAATTCCCAACTCTTTTCTACTCATGGGGTTTAGAAATTTAGGGTTTCCAGCTTCAGGTTTAGGGTTTGGCAATCGAGGCACGTACTCGCATTTTAGCAGCATATCTAATGTTGGCTTCGAAGGTCCATGTCGAAAGGAAGATCGGGGAATAGAGCAAAACAGCGTTCGACACCTTCTCCTAGCAATTTCTTGAGAGCAGGCAACAATAGAGGAATCCAGATGAGGCGATTGAAAGGCAACGACAGAGGAATCCAGATGAGGCGATTGAAAGGAACACAACGATGGTGCTATGAATTGGCAATCCAAGCCATCAGATCTTAGAGCAATCAATCGACTCGTAGTTAGACTCGAGGTTAGTGTTTACCGAATTTGAGCCAATCCATTCCTCAAGGATAAAAGGATTGCCTTAATATTTGCTTTCGTATGAAGACAAACCTCAAAAAAATACTCCCCACTCTCCACATCCAATCACACAGAACGACGATTTTTGCATGTGTCTAGCTTTGTTGACATTAGTAGCATGGACTGCATCTAATAACGCATTAGACTTATCCATGATCAAACATCAAAAAAATGATTAAAGACTTGATAGCAGCATCCATCATGTCAAGGGTCATTGTTACCTTGGATGATTAAGATAGACCCAAAAGCACGCGAATCATCATGAAATTTGTACGAGGATTTAGGCACATATGCACGATGCTTTTGGTTTGTCTGATCCAGAACGGCAACGAGTAGTTTACAACCATCCATTTTCAACTTTGAGCTTTTACAATTCATAGACTGATGAATCAAACACTTTGCAAGCCAGTCGAATTTCATCAAGATCGATCTCCACTTGGTCTACAAGACATGCTTTATGCAGCATGCTGTATTTCTTTACCAAGATTTCAGATGACACCAAGAAAAGAGTCCTTTATGTGGAACATTGCATCAACTCTCTGAGCAAAACAGCAGGAAATGTAAAGATCTTGTGGATTTTTGGGGTTGAAGAAGTATACAAAAAGGCCTAGAAAAATCTCCTAGTGAGAGGCTCTCGAATATATTCACCCTGCTTGCAAAGTATGAAATGCAAAAGAATACTCTACTCATTCCTCCACAGTCGATGTAGCAAGGGATGAGGCAGCTGTAGCTGTTACGATCGCATCCACTACATCTTGCTTTCCCCTGCTCACCGCCTCATCCAATGGTGTTCTCTCGTACCTGTTGCCATTGCTTATAGAAATTTTCACCATATTTGATGACTATAAAAAAGAAATTTCAATTACATTGATCTGCAATGAACTGAGCTTGAAGCCTATCTGAATTGCCATGCTGCCATACTACAATGGGACATTCAACTATGCATGACAATGATGTGTTCTCTCTATACAGTGTATCCATCTTCTTTTAAAACAATGCATCCAAAGCTTGGTAGCACAAAATTTATTTTTTAATCCATTCAACATATGAATATATATACCGATTCAGGACACTTGCATTTGCTCCTCTTGCAATCAATTCCTCGCATACCTAGTAATAACATGTGCCTCCCAAATTAAGGGAAAAGATGACAAGCTTGCCCTATTGTAAAAGAAATGACCAGATAAACACGAACCTGAATGTGACCATTTAAAGCTGCCCAATGTAGAGGTGTATTTCCCTCGTCATTCTGGATATTGACATTCTGTTAAAAGTAATAATAAATAATTAGTGCACTCATTGAATAGATCGGTTGATAACTGGTCCCAAGTGAATAAAAACAGCTTATTACCGCTCCTTGATCAAGCAAATACCCTAACACATCAACATGCCCATTTGCTGATGCCATGTGAAGAGCTGTAATCCATAACCAGAGAGAAATCAGAAGAAATGATACAATTACTAACATAAGAACCACCCAAAAACAAAGAAAACAAAAATAAAACACAACCGGACTACGATTAGCTGCACCACAACTTTTATAGATGTGAAAACTCTAACAGATTTCTTAGATGAGAAATGTAGAATTCACTGAATCCATGTTAGGAAACAGGTAGAAAGAGCTCAAGGTCATTTCTTTTGACTATGTTGGAGGAGTAAATTATCTGCTTTGTGCTAGCAACTATGAGAATAGCTAGGACCCTCGTTTGAGCTACATTCAGTCTACTCATAAATTTTTAATCGACCACAAATATACTCCGGTGGCATATACTTTCTCACATATACAAAATCTCTTTCTTTCCTCTTAGTTTCATCTCACCTAGCATCCAAACGAGTTAAACAAAACTTCAACAGCATCAAACACGTGAAACAACTAGTTGAACATGCATGATCATATTTGAAATCCACGCCGGATATTTGCATCCTGGATCGAGGAACGAATTACAGTCGGGATGAAGACCAAGTACGAATTTTCTTCTCAATAGATCATAACACCATGAATGATCAACTTAATCACTTTAACAGAACAAAATATAAGTAAGATGGATGGATGCTATGGAAAAAATAATTTTAAGCATATTGAAAGCAGACAGAACCGGTATCAACGAAGAAAAAGGCATGTTTCACCTGTTCTTCCATGCGTGTCATGGCTATTGAGAAGAAGCCCATGTTGTAACAAAATCTCCTTAACTTCATCGATATCCCCGTATCTAGCAGCCTAGTTCCGATGAAATCATTAAGCTTGATCACAAGAATTCACCACAAACTAAAGCTATGCTGCATATGAACTACATATTTGTTACTGAGGGAGCCACGAGAAAGCACATTCCGCAATAACGACATACAATCATGCGACTAGATAATGAACAGTTTTAGATAATGGACTCCGAATCTGGAGTATGTATATCCTTTGAGGAGCTACAACGCTTTAAGCTCTGGAATCTTCTTGTGAACAAAGTAGCAGCCTTCGTCTTTATTCTTGCTCCTTCCAAATCTTGTTCAATCCTTGTTACATTCCTGCCTATTTCCAATTTAATTCCATAAAAGATTCACCTGTTTTTTCTTGTTCACTCCTTCAAAATGTCAACACTTTGAAGGTGAGAAGAACCATACATTCTGGTTCAAAGTTGGCCGCTTACATTCCATCAAAACGTTCACCTGATTTTTATTTCGTTCCTTCAAAATCTCAACACTTTGTAGGTGAGAGGAACCATACAGGAACCTCCCATTCTTCTCTACGATCCTTTTTCTTTTCTTGTAACAGGAGAGATTGAGGGAGAAGGGGGGTGAGTTTTCTTTACCTCCACGAGTGATATAACCATGGGGTCTGCATCACGTTCCGTGGACTCCACAGAATCTGCTTCGTGCTGCTGCTGCTGCGTACAATCGGGCACTGCCATCGCTGTCACTCTCCTCTGTCTCTCTTTCTCTCACACAAAATTCCTTGAAATTTCAATGCCAATTTGGCTACATGGAATGCATTGTTCTCGGAGGATTTCATCGAAACTCGATTCATCGGATCGCGTCGATGATGGGCTCGATCCGATCGCTCGATCAATGTGAACATCGCGAAGAATTCACGAATCGATGTTTAGAGTATCTCGCGGTTAGTTATGGGCGTGATCGTATACGTGAGAATCGTGTCACAGTGCCACAGTGCATTCGATCGATGTATATCTTCTCGTCATCCCAAACCCTGCTTTGAGGGAATCGTTTGATCTCGGATTGGTTGCACGAAGAAGAGCCATCGACTTCCTCTACATGGACACATATTTTGTATTGCCGAAATTACACTCGGGGTCCTTCTCATCCGATAAGAGGTCTTGACCAATCTTATGTTGTGTGGATTTATTCTATGCTGATGAGATCCCATCATTCTTGGGTACAAGGGGATCTGGCATCGGATATGAAAATTTCATTCTCACGAGGCACTCAAAGCTTTTTCTCACAATATGATCTGTTGAATACATCCCTGGCAAAATATTCCACCAGGCGACTCATATCCTAGAGAAGATATTTACCACTTGTCTAGCTAGTTTGTTTCTCGTTTTTCTTTTTCTCGAGCCATCAGTGGATGACTACTCGACATTGCTCGACCACGACCGATATCGACATCGGCATTTGCCACGATATTTGCCGATGAATGGGTCGCTCTGCATCGTACCGTGATCTTCTCTCGACGACCGTTTGTCCCCCCCCGGTTCGGATGCAAATAGGCGGCACAAGAAACGATTTTCGACTCGATCGGGAAGCTAGCGAAACCAACAATCATCGAATCGCCGGATCGAATGCTCAGCCAAGCGCCGAACTGACATCGATAAGAATCGTTGAAGCCGACGGAACTGGCAATCATCGAATCGCTAGATCGAATGCTCTGCCAAGCGCCGAACTGGCATCGATCGGGATCGCTAGATCGAATGCTCTGCCAAGCGTCGAATTGGCATCGATCGGAATCGCTTAAGCCGGCGGAACTAGCATCAAAGCCAGATATGGATCGTCTACATGTTCATCTTTGCTCGAGAGAAATCGCCCACGAGAGAAATCGCCCACGAGAGAAGGAGCGGAGAAGAAAGGGAGGACTTTTGGGCTCACAAGAAGAGGAGAGAAAGAAATCCGACTTGTCTTTGCAGCAGATCGACGAACCTAGTCCTCCTCCTCCTCCTCCTCCTTTTAGGGTTTGCCAGAGCGCAGCAAGAACGTGGCGAGCCAGAATTTGGAGCTTCGATCCGACCCTCTCCCTATGTTCTCTGCGTGGTTTGATCCCAAATTTTGAGCTTTTCTTTTCCTTCATCTCCCCCTCCCCCTCCCTCCCCCTCCCCGCCTGCGCGTGGTCTCAGTACCATGACATTTCGTCGTCGATCGGTAGCCGTAGCTTTTCTGGTGCTGATTGCCCTCTGCTCTAGTCTCCTGCAACCTTGCTTCTGCGATGAGACATCTAGCGATGACGATCGGGTCCCAAAGCAGCCAGGATGTGATAACGTGTTTCAACTGGTAAGAATTCTGGCCTTCTCTATTTGTTCGTGGGAGCAGGTGGGAGCAGGTCAGAGCAGGTATTGCGATGACGACTACGAGGCTATGTTGTTGTTGATGATGATGATGATGATGATGATGATGATGATGATGACGACGGCGGTGATGACGATGAGATGTGGCGTTTATGGGCAAGCTCAGGATGCTGATGGCTGTGCCTGTAGGTGTAAAGATGCAAATGGTTATTATCAAATTGGTATGGTTATGGGGATGATGGCCGGTTTTTATGATGGACATGAATAGGTTCGCAAGACCGAGAGATGAATAAATCAGAAACATATACTACTCGATGACATGCATATGCCAACAACAGTAATGGGCTTGAATGGTGTTGCAAGGTTGAAATTATTTGTGGATATACAGTATCTAATACTCGGCATGCGATGTTCATGTACGATATTACAAGATTTAGTAGTGAGTAGAGGATTGGCTTGTCCAATCTAGTTCAAATTGGTAGTGAAAAGAGGACAGACATGGAGCATTTGCTAATGTGTAGCATCCACTAAAAGATTGACAAGGACAATTCAGCAAGGCAGGTGGTGACCTACGTGTTTGTAACAAGAGTTAGCTTAATATTGATGAGGTGTTCAGATAATCTAACAGAAATTAGTAGCCAATAGATAATCGTAGTGGATAGCAAGCCTTGTGATGGGCATGGATATCGATGATGGACGATGAAGATCAATGAGGGGATGTTTAATTTAAGCAAGAATGATGATGGTGGATACTATCTGCTAATCAGTGAATCATGCATTGATAATCTGCCTAGACGAGTAGGTGAACACTGGTAATTTAGTGAATTCAATTGATGAACATGGATAGTTCACGATTCACAAAGAGAGAGGGCGAGCATGCATAATTTGCCCACAAATCTTAATGCATGATCTACATGATGCATAATTAACGATAGAAATTTTCATCACTATTACCTTATAGATGATGGGAATTTCTAATTTTTATGAGAATTATTACCCAATTAGGTCACATGTATGGGTACTCCAGCAAAATTGATTAAAAAAAGAGCATTCACAATGTTTGCTACAAATAGGCAATGGAAATGAATCAATCTGGTCACGATTTCCAATGCATATGGACTTTTCAGGTTAAAGTTAGGTACTCAATCGATGGAGGAAGCTCTGGAGAGCTGGTAGGATTAAGTGCGAGGTTTGGAAGTCTCTTACCTACAAAAGAAGAGCAAGCTTTAACAGCACCACTGACTCTTGCGGATCCTTTCAACAGCTGCTCTAACTATTCCTCTCAGGTCATTTCTAGTTTCTACTATATATATGCCTATTATACTTACAGTTGTGTTAAATCTGCATCACTGAGCTATCGAACCTCTTTCTAGGATCACAGATGACAGGAGATATGGTGCTAGCTAACCGTGGCAATTGCACATTTACAACCAAAGCTAGGGAGGCCCAGGCTGCAGGAGCAAAGGCACTTCTTGTTGTAAATGATGCTGAAGGTAAATAGTGTATGAATTTGGGAAGGCACCAACGTACCTCTCAAGTTTAAGCATAGTCACAACAAGTACCCAATGTAAATAGAAATCAAGGGTATTTTTGTAAATTTCACTTGGTTTTCAATTGAGTGTTCCCCTATATTACTTGTGCCTTTTACAGAACTATACAAAATGGTCTGTTCTGAATCTGGGGTCTACACCGACATACAAATCCCATCTGTGCTTCTGCCCAAATCTGCTGGAGAAAGTCTTCATGCTGCGTTGGCTTCTGGATCAACAGGTTTATATCAATTTGTGTCGAATAGCTCATTCTACAGTAAAATTATCTGTTCCCTGGAAAATTTTACTATCTAATGTTATATTCCCCTAGGAACTACCCACATTTATATAGCTGTGTTATTAAAGAATATGGACTTGCCACATTGTTTGTGTTCCTATGGGCACAAAGAATCCTGAGCTCTTTTACATGCATTTGGCTATCATAGTTGATAATGTACTACAATACTTGGCGTAAAGCAGAACCATAAAATATTTTTAAGACTATAGCCTTGTTTTTTCTATATGATTTAGTTTAAAGCATCTTTTGACCATAGAGATACTGCTAAACCCTAAATGACTTCTATGATATAGCCTCATAGTTTATGTCTGGGATTCTTGAACTAGCATGGTTCTGCACTTTCACATGTTATAGGGTATTTGGATGGATGGTTGAGACGTGGAACATGTTGATTCATATCTATTTATGCACATAGTTTTTATGAGTGGGTGTCCACTCGTTTCTACATGTTTTGTCCTAACATATTGCCAATTGGATGATAAGTTTGGTCTATCATTGTTCATGAAATGTTATATTTTGCTCAAATTTGAGTCCTTTTCCATATACCACATATGGCCTTTTTCTTTAGTTAAGAGATTTCCTGTGAATAGAGAGCGTATTGCAATTTTGGTCATAGATCTGAATCTGATAAAACATTTGGCAGTGCAATTGTCGCTTGTGTCACCAAACCGACCATTCTGGGATTTTGCCGAATTATTTCTGTGGATTATGGCAGTAAGCACTATTGGATGTGCGTCATACTGGTCTGCAGAGTCAGCCAAACAGGAAGTTAACGAGCGTTACAGAGAGCTAGATGAAAAGGTAAAGTCGACCTGAATGTGTGTGTGTGTGTGTGTGTGTGTGTGTGTGTGTGTGTGTGTGTGTGTGAATCAAAACTATTGGGAACAGGCTTTTCCAGACCAATTGTTGTCTTATACCATATTTGTTCCCCAGGAATCTCCTTTTGATATGGAGTTGGAGAAGATGAAAGAAGACGAGGATTCAGTGAACATAAGCATGACTGCCGCGGCACTCTTTGTTTTATTTGCTTCTGCGTTCCTGCTGTTGCTATATTATTTCTTGTCTGAGTGGACAATATGGATTTTGGTGGTTATCTTCTGTGTAGCAGGGATCGAGGTAAATCATCTTTGCTTGTTTCATTCTTATGTGCTTATCAAGGAAGAGAATCGGGAAGAATCAAGATGAATGGTGTGCATCTATCAATTCTTCTTTTTTGATCTGCATCCTTTACTATGCGCAGGGTCTTCAACATTGCTCAGTTGCATTGCTTTCAAGGTACAACAATAGAAACATTTTCATGCAGGACAAAAAGAATTGGGAATTCTGATAGTTATTTGTGTGTAGATGTTTCAAAAAGTTGGGGCAAAGATATGTTATGCTTCCATGTTTCGGAGATGTGCCGGTTATTAGCCTCGTGGTTCTACCGTTCTGTATAACTATGGCCCTATGGTGGGCCTTTCACAGGCAGGAGTTTTATGCATGGATGATCCAAGACATATTTGTGAGGACATTTTTCTGAGTCTGTTCGTTTGAACCATCCATCATTGCCTCTGATAATAGTCTTTCTGTTCCTCTTTGGCAGGGTATTGCATTTATGATTACTGTTCTTCAGATGATACGGCTACCTGAAATTAAGGTGTCGTGGGCCTGATGATTGTTTGAACATTTCATCCCTTCAGAGTGCTGATTTTGTTTTTCTTTTGTTCGCATGTCATGAGATTTTTTTTGTTTTCTGATGGTTTAGGTTGCAACGGTTCTGTTGAGTTGTGCATTCTTTTATGACATATTCTGGGTCTTCATCTCTCCCCTCGTTTTCCACGAGAGTGTGATGGTTGTGGTAAGATATTTTACAATGCATTGTTTCTGTATCTTTATGACTGCGATTACCACATAAAGGTAACAATGGCAGGTAGCGAGAGGTGATAAGAGTGGCGAAGGCATTCCGATGCTCTTGAAAATCCCTCGTCTTTCGGATCCTTGGGGTGGTGAGAGCATGATCGGATTCGGGGACATCATTCTACCAGGGCTTCTGGTTTCTTATTGTTTGAGGTTTGTCATCGGCTTCTTCCCTAAAGCTGTAATTGTGTCTTGGTGCTAGAGAATCAGTGTTGAACTCACGAAAAAAAACCCGTCAATGCAGATATGACAATGCCACCAAGAAAAGCTTGGTTGGAGGCTACTTCTTGTATTGTTTCGTCGGTTATGGTGTCGGTGAGGTTTTGACTAGATTACGTGACTAGAAAAAAGACCGTTATGCATATCGTGGAATGCGGAGGAAATGCATCTATCTAACCATCTGGTGCTCTGTTGGGGGGTGTATGATTGAAACTTTGCAGGGCTACTAATAACAGATATCAGCTTGGTTCTGATGAACGGGCACGGTCAACCCGCTCTGTTGTATCTGGTCCCTTGTACTCTCGGTATGAACAAATATTCCACGGGCGTTTTCTGTTATTGTAATTGTTATTGTTATTGGTTTCCTCTTCACGAATCGCGCTGAATCGCTGCCGATGCTGAATGAGCGCTACGAGCATATCCATAACGATGATTTTCCTGTTGTTGCAGGCGTCGTCGTATTTCTCGCGTGGTGCAGGGGAGAGCTGAGCGTCATGTGGAAGGCGAAGAAGTCGAGAGAGGACGAGGTTACGAGGAACGATCCCATCGATTCCATTTGAAAGGCGAACGTATCTTCCTCGTCTCTCAGATCTCGAGGGAGGGAAAATCACACAAAATATGGAATCAAGGAGATGAACAGGCCTTTTCAGGTGATCCAATTCCATTCGTCGCACTGCAAATCCTTTTGCCAGAACAAGTAAAGAAAAAAAAGAAACCAAGGTTCGCCGTGGAAATTCTCGCCTTTTGGTCAAGAGCTCGAATCCCCGTAATGTAATATGTTTATGTATGTAATTAATTTGTGGCTTTGAGAGAGAGAGAGAGAGCTACTTCATTTTATATATATGTTTCTTGCGGTCGAACAAAAGAAAAACCAGGAAAAGAAACCGATCGGTTTATTTAGACAACTTTGATGACCATTGTACATGTTTTATGTTTCCCCGCCCTTCCACCGAGAGGGTATGTATGGGACATGGATTGGAACTCTGTTAATTTTATCGAGACACTTAACGGAATCCCCCGAAGGTGAAGTTTGGTTTTCTATTCATGAAGGAGGCGGATGATGCGTTGGAAGTTTCATGTGGTCATCGGATGCGGATCGAATTTGGTCCGCTGCTTCCATTTCGACTATAGCTGTGCTTGCAGGCGCGTGTTCGCATCTCGTCGGACTTGACGCTTCCTTTGCACGAGCTGCCTCGTTAACCCGCCGATCGCTTCGTTTGATCCCAGTGTTTCAGGTCAAAGCTGCAGCATTAGTCTTGTGGGGAGTGTACTTGGATCGAGTCGAGTCGAGTCGATCGTGGAGTGGTTAAGTCTGGCCAACAGATTAGAGTCTTGTGGGGGGCAGTTGGATCGAGTCGAGTCGATCATGGATTGTTAGGGTCTGGAGATATTTGGGCGCGTTCGGATGGGTGTGAAAGCCAGAAAGACGAATCGTGTCAGCCGGTTCTCGAAGGCTCGGGAATACTGATGAATGGCTTACGAGCGATGAAGGCGAGCGCATCTCCGATCGATCGATCGATCGATCGGCGCAGTGGCCGTTCGGGCGGAGGAAACGACTGTTTTTTTTTTTACGAGTGGGGGGAATCTCGTGAGTGTGAAACGGAAACGGAAGCCCCTCGCTCGCCCGCCCACGTAATCCCGTTCCCTTTTCCTTCTTCCGTCTCCTTCCTTTATTCTTTCTTCGGATCGGGTGTCGCGAGGCTTTGCAAGCATATGTGGTGCACAAGGCGAGCCGGCAAGCTGTGAAAGCCGAGAGCTAATCAAGCAAAAAAGCAGCGGGAACGAACGGACGAGAACTGGGAGATCGGGACCGGGACCGGGATCGGATTTATACATGACACGCGCCGATCTCGCGACCAAAGGAACTACGAGGTGTGAAACGGACGGCGGAAGCGCGGCCGAGGGAGCCCGAGCCCGAACGAGAGGCTCTTCTTTGCTTATCTGCCTGCGACGAAACGGAGCCACAATTTCTTTGTCTTCCTTGTTGCTTGCTTGCTTGCTTCTTCTTCTTCTTCTTCTTCTTCTTCCTCCTCCTCCTCCTCCTTCTTCTTCTTCTTGTGTTCTTCTTCTCTAAATAGAGAGAGAGAGAGAGAGCTTCTTCCAACCATAGCCACAAACAAGAAAGCCATAGCCAACAGAAAAACCAGACGACAGCAGAACAGGATAAGCCGCACACAGAGAGGGTTTTTCTAGGGTTCGCAGGCGACGACGCAGACGACGCAGACGACGCAGACGACGACGACGATGGCGACTGCTGCAGCAATGGCCGCATCCACCGGCTCCGCCTCCTCCATGGCCGCCGCCGCCCGGCTCCCTGAGCGCCTCGCCTGGCTCCAGCGCCCCGCCATGATCTCCCCCAAGCTGCAGGCCATGGGCCGCGTCCGCGCCGCCTTCAAGGTCACCTTCAAGGACGTCAAGTCCGGCGCCAGCCAGGTCGTGGACGTCCCCGGCGACGTCTACCTCCTCGACGCCGCCGAGGAGGACGGCTTCGACGCCCCCTACTCGTGCCGCGCCGGCGCCTGCTCCTCCTGC
>JBBBWG010002326.1:0-33446 GCA_037176905.1 Azolla pinnata
GTCCTCTGTTGGCGGAGTATCCAGCATGGCCTGAACGGCTCGAAATCGTAACAAAAAGTCCGCTACCGACTCCCCCGTTTGTTGCTGGAGCGAATAGTATTCCTTCAGCACTTCTGTCGGATCGATCATGACTTGGAAAAGTTCCAGGAACTTGTCCACCAGTTCCTGAAACGTTCCGATCGTGTTGATGTCTTGCTGCACGTAGCAGCGCACAGCTTGTCCCTCCAAGGACAGCTGGAACTCCACGATCATTGATTGCTCCCGTTCCATCAGAGACAATCCTTGCGTCCCATGATTGACGGCCCAGATGGACCGGAATTGCTTGACGTGTGCTGCTGCATCCGGGTGGTTGGAATATTTAGGGTAGGCGTACGACATGATGTCGTCTGCAAATGTCCGACGCTGATTCGTGGTTTTGTTGGGAACACCCGTTCCTTTCGGAACAGTCGGTGAACCGCCAACTACGACTGCTGCCGAAATTTCGAGTTCGTTCGAAATTTCGATTTCTTGAGCGTCCGGGACGACCGAGGGTACGAGTCCATCCGTAACCTTCTCGGTTGGGTGCGACGAGGCCTCCTCAGCCGCGCTCCGTCCGGTGCTGTTTGAGGGCGCGAATCCGTCCGCGATCTCCTCAGTTAAGTACGACGAGCCCTCCTCAGTCGTACGATGTTCGGAATGTGTCGAGCGCAGAAGTCCGTCTCTGAACGCTTCGGCTGGGTATGACGAGGCCTCTTCAGCCGTACCCCGTTCGGAACTAGGGGACAAGCCTAGCCCCCGGGCTAGGTCTTCAAATCGGCACCGGTCTTCCGCTGTCCGACTACGATCAGCAGGCGGTACGGATGCAATCCGTCGCGTCCGCAGCGCACTCTCCGAAACGATTGATTCCACGTCCGGAGTAGTCGACTCGTCCTCTGAGTCGCTGCCTAGTCCTGAATACACGGTCCACCGACCGGTAAAAGATCCTTCGTCGCTGTCACTAACGATGTACGTCGCCCAAACCGTAGCCTGTGGTTTGATTCTAGCGTTGCTTTCCTCCGATTCACGCAGTACATTTTCCGCCGCTGCTTGGGCTCCGGCCGAAAACGACGGGTCCTAGGAAATTATGCTTGCGGCCCTCCGCATGGCATTCGTTCCAGCGAACGTAACTCCCGCTCGGCGAACGCTAGAGCGTTGTGACGCTTGAGCGATGTCAGTGCGGTCCGCTGCACTGTTGGTCCGGGAAGCTAATGCTCGCGCTAAGGATCTTGTGATCCGCCGTGAGTCGGATATCGGGTCGTCCCTAGACGTCATCCATTCGAGATTCTTCGGCTTGAATTCCAATTCAAGTCGTCGTGGTCGCCAAAAGAGTGTTAGCCCTTCAGATAAAAGACTAAGACTTGGTCGTGGTTGAATACGAATGGAGAAAGAACCGTAAAGCTACGATTATCCGTAAATTCTTATTAGTACATTTATCCGATTATCCGTTGACTCCGTATTTCCGTAGACTCTGATTCGCTCACATAAGACATAGAGAATGAAGAAGAAAAGATTGCGCAAAGCTCCTTAAACAGATTCTACTTCCGGACTGATTTCGGACAACAAAGTATTATGTTACAATCATGATGATTACACATGTAAAATAAATATTTACTTTATGAAAAATAAATTAGATGTATTTTATTCCTTCAAGATATTAAAATGTTGAGAATAGATAGTCGCATATGCAGACAATTTACCTCTCTTGTGAATTTTCGGATTATTTGTATGGTTGCGGCATATGTAGACAATTTATAGGTAGGTATACAACACAAAAAAATGGGGTAACAGAAAGGAAATATATTGTGATTGGAGAAGTTGCTCAATGCACGTTAAATCACAAATATATAACTAATTATTTCTAGGAAGAAGTTGTGTCTATGACTGTATATATTTAATAAAAAAATGTCATGTACATAGGAAGGTGAACAAAATGTCATGGACAGATACAGAAGAGTAGAACAGAGCTTGGTAAGGGCAGAAAAGATAAGTGAGAAAGGTCACAGAGCGCTTAGTCATCTCGCTTAACAACACATGCTAATTGTCAAAATTCAGAGGCATAGATGGACATAGGACACTTACCTTGATGTAACCAATAGAGTTTGGTGCAGGCTGTTTGGCATCGGTCTGTATCCCCAAATGTTGCTTCGAACTCTGCCAAATAAGTAGGAACATTTTGTAGAAGTGGTGATGATGTTTTTACCAATGGTGCGAACTAGGCTTATGCAACTCCAAAGAGAAGGGTCGCAATGCAACCAACTTGACGAAAGTCATTCGAATATCATTGCGGTTGTAATTAGATAATAAGCTTGATCTGATTTATAAACCCTCAAAAGCGCACCCCCATGCCATCGAACTTGTTAGGCAAACTAGCCTTGGGCTCTAATCTTGTAGTGGGATGGAGAGGAGTTTTACAAAAGGTTGATGAGGGACCAAATGCTACAGGGAGAAGATTTGTTGATGTAAGAGGAGAGTTGGTTTTTCTTCCTCAAGTTCCATCGGCATTCCACTTTGAAGCTTACGCAACGATTCCCAAAGGTTGTTACTCTCAAGTTGAAGGTGATGCATGGCTTTAATAAATTGATTGAATCTCTCGGTAGAATCCAATTTGTTGAAGCTTGGGAAATGGGAATGTGAACAAATTGTCACAAATAGATACAAAAGAGCAGAACAGAGCTAGGTAACGGTAGAAGAGATAAGTAAGAAGAAGGTAAATGAAGCTTAGTATTGATTTCGTGACTGGTGTTTGCCTTGATTGGGACCCTTGTATTTATGCAATTCCAGATCTCTTGCATGCAAGATGAGGCTTAAGAAGAGGGATGCATGCAGAAGCTTCTAGAAAGTTCCAAAACTTTCTGGAACATCTCAAAGGGATATTAACTTTATATGTATTGGCATCTATATCATCATCATCATTGCGTAAAGAATAGGTAATATTGCGTAAAAAAAGAAGCATTTCAAATATTCCCTCAGATATTACAAGAAATCATCAATTTTTATCTTATGTTTCAAAAGACTTTGATACTGGTGTCAAATAATTTAGAAAAGAGCCCAAAAATATAGCAATTTGTAACACAAAAATCTTCGCAAATTTGATTTTTGCCAAAAAAACTTTAAAATTTTTAATATACGTATATGATAATAATGAATTAAATCAGTTGAGTTAACATTCAACAGTAAATATAGAGCCACCATGATCAATACATTTAATGAATTTGACTATAGAACAAAATTTATCAAGACTTTTTATTAGAGATATATTAAGAAATATATGAAAAAATATAATAATTACATAAATTTATCGTTTAAAAAGATAATACAATGAGGTATATAATAATAAAAACAATAATACAATTGTTTTCACAAAATTGTAATATTATAGCTCAATTTTCTCAATTAGAACCATATATTCACATATTTACACTTTTCATCTTTAGCTTCTCCTTGATCATTTGTTGGCTAGGTCAATTCAGAACATCCACTTGGGTAGTACAAGAGAAAATTATTTGTATAAAAATATATGTAAATAATATTTATATTAACAATATAGTGTGTTGGTTAAGTTATTGGGTTGTTAAAGCAAAGGTCATGGGTTTGACTTTTATTATGTTTATTTTTTATAGAAATAAATGGCTTTACTCAAAATTGACTTTTTCTAGCAATTGAAAGTTTAGGTTTTACATTCATTAAGTCAAGATTTGTATGATCAAGAGCCTGAAACCTTCGATTTCTATAAGTCAATGTTGTGTATTAAAGCAATAAATTTCTATAACAACTTAACCAACACGCTATAATAATACTTTATAAAAACATATAGCCCATCCCTTGCTACCCAAGTTGATGCACCGCATCGACCTCGACTGGCCACATTGACCTCGATAACATTTGGCCACTGTTTGCAGGCCAAGTCGATGTAGAACATCGAGTTGGCCGGCCATCAATGGCCAAAAGCTGGCCAAGTCGATGTGGTGCATCGATTTGGGCAACAAGGGATGGCCAAAAGTTGGCGAAGTCGATGTGCCGCATTGACCTGGCCATCAATGGCCAAAAGCTGGCCAAGTCGATGTGGCACATCGACTTGGGCAACAAGGGATGGCCAAAAGTTGGCGAAGTTGATGTGCCACATCAACCTGGCCTGCGGATAATGGCCAAAAGCTAGCTAGGTCGATGCGGATGATCTTTCTATATATTAGGAATGTCATTATTTGCTAACACCACTAGTGTTTTTAGAATCTTGTAAATTACTGAAGTTTTGAAGTGGTTCTCTAATACTTTTTTCATAAATTATATAAATATATGGAATTTGAAGATTTTTATAAATTGACATTGTAAATTTTTAAGATTTTAATAAAATGTAAAGTATTTAGGTACTTTTTAAATATTCATTGAGAATCTTAAAAGAGAAAATGAAATATTACCCGTTCTTTATGCAAACGTATCACTTAAAATTTGTTTAAGGAAATATTATATTGATTTGTGATCTATTGATTTGTTTAAGGAAATTTGAATGCATTAACAATGAAGGTCTCTGTTGAAGAAGCTAAATCTGTGGCATTCGCAAATAATGTGGATGAACAGATCACTTGCTTTTGTCATTTTCTTCTGCATCCCTTTCCTCTCTCTACATCTCTAGGTTTTCATACAAATGCACAATGGATGATGATAATGCACCAATATGTTTCGATATTCATTGAGTGACTGGTTTCAACATAAACCTACATTAACATTACTGAGTGGTGATATAATTTTTGTTTTCCACTCAAGGTTCAAGGTCACAAATATAATAAAACACAACAATATGATGTTCTGGTAATATCAATTTAAAGGCCATTGTGGCACCATCATAATCACATATGCATGTCTATTTGTATGTGTTTGTATGTACCTAACCAATGCTCCTGTCTTGGCTGTCGTAAAGCTAGAATTATAACTACAAGATATACCTTTATGCTGTCGGAATTGAATATGAAACGGACATGAAATATGTATATGTATGTATTCCCCCCATAAAGGAATCAACTATGATAGATATATAGCTCTTCATAAAATATTAGTAATACTTGCGATATAATTTAATATAGCTGGCGTATGTCAACTTCAAAGCATTGTGAGGTTCAAGGCGGACAACATATGTAGATGTAATAAGCTCCTTGGCAGCTAGTTCTCTACCTTGAAATGAAAGATGTAATCATTTTCAATTGTCTTGGTTTGTGTGGATGCATGATTGATTGCATTCGCATTGTGGCAACCAATATACAATATATGCTATTATAATTGCAATGCAATTTGTTGGTAGTAATTCTATTTTTCTATAGGTTGCACATATTAGAATGAGTTGTACTTGAATGCTGTTGAGCCTCACGATCTCCAATTCCCAAGGCTAATATATATATTCACCGAGTTAGTCATATGTATTTAAATATATATCATGAGTCCCATGTGTGTGTATTGGGGGGGGGGGGGAGCACAACCAAATTACATATCTATCATTTACATCCGACATGATAGATGGATAGAGATATATTTCATTGTATGGTTAGATTAGATTATACGAGGATTAGATAGCCTCAAGATAAGATCAAATGAGGAGCTCAAGATTGTGAACATTCATATTAACGGTGGTTTTCTGTCCTTCCGATGGCAATTGGTTCCTCTTTTTGGCCTGTGTGTGAGTAATAAAATATATGTCAAACATTTTTTGTACTCCATATTAGGTAATTAGACATTTGCATTGTTAGATACATACAAATTTTTTCTCAAACGTGGTGAAATGGGACAAAGAGCACAAACATAGATGAGGAGCAAGCTTGAATTAATAAGGACAGGCACATAGACAAACAGGGAACATTCTCCAAAGTAGCCTACTAATGGGTCTATGAGGAACTCACACTGGAATGTAGACGGTCTTAATAGCATTCAGGAAATATGTGTCACTAAGCGATAATATTTTTGATGTGTTGCTAACAATGTCACTTAGTGACATGCTAATAAAATTAGTTATGAACCTACACTAGAAGGTGTTGCTACACGATGCCTTTCTGTGTGCATGCACATTTGAAAAAACAGGGCATCACTAGGTGATGCAAAAATTGTATTGTAAAAAACAATTGTCATTCATGAGGGAAATAGAAGTGAAACCTACCCACTTCTGCTGCATCTTATTTGCACGTACTGGTCATCTACTATAGTTGCTGCTTGTCTACACTGTCTCATGTTCATCTTCTGCCAACGCGTCTAAAGTCATGGTAAACAATGCGTCTAAAGTCATGGCCAATATGTAGGAAATCGTTTTGCAACAACTTCGCGGTAAAAATCATGTCTAAAAGTGCGTCAAACAGAGCATCAACAAGTGCATCAACACTCGCATC
The DNA here is from genome assembly GCA_037176905.1 of Azolla pinnata. NCBI lineage: Eukaryota > Viridiplantae > Streptophyta > Polypodiopsida > Salviniales > Salviniaceae > Azolla > Azolla pinnata. The sequence goes on from JBBBWG010002326.1 coordinate 6,384, forward strand.
TATACACTCGACTATTCTCATATAAAAAATGTAGTAAAAAGTGCGTCAAGGTGGCTGAAAAAACTTGTGTCAATGTTGCGTCTATTCTCATGGTAAACAACGTGTCAAAATCACAAAAATAGTTTGCATCTATAACTGCGTCAAAACTTCTGGCTAGAAGAGCGTTATAGATGCGTCAACCTTGTGGTAAACAGAGCATCAAATAGTCTTATTTAGTCGTGTGAAAATGCCCGTTTACACTTGCGTCAAAATATGCGTCTATGCTAGCATCAAAGGAGTGTCTAATCTCGCCTGTAAAAGGTGCGCCAAATTGGCTATAATTTATCACGGCAAAACATGCGTCTATAGTTGTGGCAACATGGGCATCAAAGCATTGCAGTAAAATGGGCGGCAAACTAGCACAAAATACTTGTGTCAACTACATGTCTAAATTCGTGTCTAATCTCGCATCTATATGCGCAGCAAAGTCACGGTAAACCTTGCACTAAAGGTCGTAGCTACTTTGATACGATTTTTAAAACAATTTCCCGCGACATAGATGCATCGCGTCTACATTGCGACAAACAGTCATGGTAAACAACCCAATACCTTGTACTATTTATTTGAGAGAGTTGAACTAGCCCTTTTGAAACAATTAAGTGGTCTACCCAATAATACATCTACTAAATTTGATATAAAACATCTATATATAGAACAATGTATGTGTATACATCTAAATATACATTTATATATATACATGAATATATTAATATTTATGCGTATATATATGTATGTATGCATATACAAGAGAATATAAAGCAAATATGTACATTATAGGTGAGCATGCATTTATGTATGCATATATAGGTGAATATGTATGTATGTATGAATGTATAGATGAATATGCTAGTAATGATAAATATGTATGTATATATGTATATACAGATAAATCAACGTATACAAGAGGAGACAGATAAGTAAGAAATGAAAATATCCCAAATGAATAGTCTGAGACAGGAATCTTGTATAAATAAGCAGTGCGGGCTTGAGTTTCTCACGTATATATACGCGACAATACTTGTGTATATACTCATGTATATACTTGTGTATATACTTATGATAAAATTCGCATATATACGTTCGTATATACTCGCGTATATACTCGTGGAAATACTCACGTATATATGTGCGGTAATACTCACGGTAAAACTTGCAGCAAAGTTTTTATGTCGTTTGCCGCGAGTTTTGCTTCGACTTTTTATAAACGTTTTTAGATTAAATTTCGTGGCAAAACTCACGGCAAACTGACCAATACCTTATAGTGTCGGTCAAACATACAATTGTGTAATATATATTTGATCTTCCGTATTATGATCCAAAATGTTCAATATCCATGTATCTATCAATATTATATAGCTCAATATGTGTCTATACATTTGCATATACATATACATCTACATCTACATGTAACTATACATGAATATATGAATGTTTGTGTATATGTCCGTATGTATACATATGTATATATACATATACAGGTGAATATACATGTATGTATGCATATACAGGTGCATATACATGTAACTATCAATGTACAAGTGAATATACATGTATGTACGCATATATAGGTGGATATGCAATGTATATATGCATATACAAATGAATCTGCATCTATCTATCCATATACAAGTGGATATGCATGTATATATTGATGAATATGTAAGTATTCTTGCTTGTAAAGATAAATATCCCTGTATGTATGCAGTGAGGGCTTCAATTTCTCATCCATCTTCAAAACCTTTTGTTCTAGAAGCTGAGGCATAAGATTTTGCATTGGGGAGTGTATTATCGCAAGTCAAAGAAGATGGATGTGTACATCCTATTGCACTTCATTCACGAAAGTTCGAAGCTGCAGAAAGCAACTATGAAGTTCATAACAAAGAGCTTCTATCTATTGTAGACTCTTTCGAGCAATGGCGTCACCTCCTTGAAGGTTCTTCCCACTAAATTGTAGTTTACAATGATCATAAGAATCTTACGTATTTCTAAAATGCCCTAGTGTTAAATTGTTGTCAAGTTTTTTGGACCCAATTTTTGAATCGTAATGGAAAGGTTTGTGTTCCGGATCTCCCAAAGGTTAAAAAGAAAATTTTGTATGAGTGCCATGACGCACTCTCGGTTGGGCATCCTGGAATATATCGAACACTCGTTCTTATGTCTATCAATTTTTCTGGAATCACGATGTTCAAACATACGTTGTTAAATGTTTGCAATGTCAGATAAACAAGGCTAAGCAGCTTAAAGTTGTTGGTCTTTTACATCCACTAGATATTCCTAATAACAAATGGGAAAGTATATCTATGGATTTTATTATTAGTCTACCTCAGACACAACGAGGTCATGACTGCATATTTGTCGCGACAGTTCAATACTGAGACTTGAGTCTCATGGCTTGCATGCATGATTGCCACTTCAATGGCTCTGAGGACTTATGATGTCGACAGACGTCACACACAGTCAAGTCATCTAGCCAATCGGACTAACAGAAACTTATATAATTTATTTCGTAAATATATCTTTATTATTACTATTTACAATTTTTGAAATCTATATATCTATTCATATACAAATCAATATGCGTGAATACATCTAAATATACATACAAATCTACATACACATGTATATATACATGAATATATAAATATTTATGTGTATATATGTATGCATATATAGGTGAATATGCATGTATTGATAGATATACAAGTGCATTTGCATGTATGTTTCAATATACAGGTGAATGTGCTTGTATCTGACCATTTACAAGTCAATCTACATCAACCATGTACATATATCTATGCATACACACACAAATATGCATGAAAAAATGAATATTTAGATGAATATGCATGTATGTATGCATATACAGGTGAATACATACTAATATAAGTCAATTTGCAGCTATGTTGCAGCAAAAATATGCAGTACAATTTTACCACGTGGTTGGTGACCATATTGCAACATCGAGTCCCAGTACAATGATATAATATATTAACTAAATTTGAAATAAAATGATTAATATCCAATTATCTATCCATATATACACCAAAATGCGTGTATGCATCTAAATACACACACATATATAAATGAATATATTAATATTTATGGGTATATATATGTATGTAATCATATACAAGCGAATATGAAGCAAACATGTACATTATAGGCGAACATGCATGTGTGTATACATATACAAGTGAATACATACTAATATAAGTTAATTTGAAGCTCTATTGCAGCAAATAGTGCAGCTATGTTGCAAGAAATAGCGCATCTATGTTACAAAAAATAACTGATATAAGTTAATTTGCAACTATGTTTTAGTAAATAGCAAAGATATATAGGTGAATATCTATGTAGTTATTCATATATAGGTGAATATGTATGTATGTATGAATGTATAGATGAATATACATCTACGTTTTAATATACATGTGTATATGCATGTATATGCACATATATAGATGGATATGATCTATCTTATCTCCATATACAAGTGAATATGCAAAATGTATATATTGATGAATATATAGGTATTTTACTAATAGTGATAAATGTGTTTTATATACAGTTAAATCAATGTATACAAGAGGAGACAGACAAGTAAGAAGTGAAATATCCCACATGAATAGTCACAGACAGACATCTTGTATAAATAGGCAGTGAGGGCTTGAACTCCTTATTCATCATATGAGTTCTGAAATGAGGAAGGTTTTTGAAATGAAGAAGCTTTTGGAAATCTATATATTCTCAAATTGAGAACAAAAAGAAATATATAAAAATAAAAAAACGAGGTTATATTCCTTTTTTTAATAAAAATATTTTTAATTTAATATCGTGTATATACACACACGTAAATAGACGTGGTAAATTCGTGTATATTTCGCGTATATGCTTGTGTATATACGCACGACAATACTCGCGATAAAGCTCGCGTATATATGCGCAACAATACTTGCGGTAAAGCTCGCGTATACGCACGACAATACTTGCGGTAAAGCTCGCATATATATGCGCGACAATAGTCGCGGCAAAGCTTGCAGCAATAGTCGCGGTAAAACTCGCGGCAATTTTTTATGTCATTTGCCACAAGTTTTACCGCAATTTTGTATAAACTTTTGCAGATCAAATTTTGCGGTAAAACTCGCGACAAATTGACCAATACCTTGTAGTGATATTATTAAGTACTAAAATATAATATTTATCGATAGGAATAAGATAGTCTAATGGATAAGATATCTTGAGGAGCATTGGCAACATTCTCAGTAGGTTCCCATGTCCGATCATTAGGCGTGTACCCAAGCCAGTCCACAAGATAATATAACTTGTTGTGCATCATTTTTTAATCCAAAATAGGTTGAACTTCATATTCTAGTCCTTCAAGGTATACTGGAGGTGGGGGTGGAAATATTCATCCTAGAATAGTAGTAGATGCACATGGTTCCAATAATGAGACATGGAATACTGGGTGAAAGTTCATATGTCGAGATAGTTGTAATCGAAAAGCAACATCGTTGATTTTGTGAGATATCATAAAAGGATCAAGATGTTATTAGTCTAATTTTTCAGAAGGTCTAGTTATCTTCACATTGCGGTGTAATAACTATACTCGGTCCCCAATTTGAAACTTAGGTTCAATCTTAGAGCTAGAGTCCAAATGATGTCAATCTACTGCTTTCTTGTATGAGGCTTGAGCATGACGCAAATGGTATGAACGCTTGGCTTGAATGTCCTTTAGTTGCAATAAATGTTCATGAACAGTAGGGTTGTTGGAGATATCTGAATGTTCAAGCATCATCCAATGAGAATGATATCCTATGTTTGCAAAGAATGGACTATATCTTGTAGAAGAATGAATAGAATTGTTTTATACAAATTCTGCCATATACAAAAAATCAACCCAATCATCTTGCTGATAGTTGATGAAACATCAAAGATATTGCTCTAACATTTGGTTTGTTCATTCACTTTGACTATCAGTTTGAGGGTGATAACTTGAAGAAAATTTAGAAGAGATTTTGAGGATCTAAAGCAAGTGTTGTCAGGACTTTGAGATGAATTAAGCTCCTTGATCACTAATAATATCATATGGAAGGCCATAATGTTTGAATACTTCTTGTATAACCATATTTGTTGTGTCTTGACTAGTAAAAGTCTTCACAGAGGGAAGGAAATGTGCCATTTTGGTGAAATGGTTGACCATTGTAAGAATGGTGTCATAATCCTTAGAAAGTGGTAGATCTATAATGAAATCCAAAGTGATAGACTTTCATGGACCTATTGGAGTGGGCAATGGGTGTAGCAAACCATATGGTTGATGTCAAGGAATTTTTTATTGACAACAAACATCACAACTACGAACATAGTCTTCAACAAAACTACGAAGGTCAGGCCACCAATAGTTTTGAGTAACAAGCTCTAAAGTCTTGTGAACACCAAAATGTCCAGCCATTGGCATGTCATGACAATGATGTAATACTTGTAGTCAAGCTAGACCGTCTGGGACATATAAATGTTTGTTTCGGAAAAGCAAACAATCTCGCCAGCTAAATTGTCTATAATCTTTTATATGAGAATTCTCAGACCTTGAAGCAGAAGCTTGATCGGGAGTAATATTATTTAATACATTTTGGGCAAAAGAGTCTAACCTGATATCCCTTCGAATAGACTCTAGAAAACTTGAATTAGTTGGTACAACCAATACTTCTATTGTGCGTATTTGAAGGCATTCGGGTCCCAAAACTACTTGGTTTTGGTGGTTAAAAGTAGTTTCACCTAGATGAGGTGCCATATACGACGTTGTGATAGAGCATCTGCTTTTCCTTGGAGTGCCCTTGGACGATATACAGTGATGAAGTTAAAATGTGTCAAAATTTGGGCCCAACGAGCTTAACGATGATTTAACACTCGAGCATTCTGGAAATACCTGAGATTCTTATAATCATTGTAAACTATGATTTGGTGGGAAGAACTTTCAAGGAGGTGACGCCATTGCTCTAAAGAATTTACAATAGATAGTTCTTTGCATGAACTTCATAGTTAATTTCTGCAGCTTCGAACTTTCGTGAATGAAATGCAATTGGATGTACACGTCCATCTTCTTTGACTAGCGATAATACACTCCCCAATGCAAAATCTGATACATCAGCTTCTAGAATAAAAGGTTTTGAGAGGTGGCATAAGCTAAAATTGGGGCTGATGTGAATGCTTGCTTCAAATTATCAAAAGTTTCAATTGCACTAGTATTCCACATAAATTTCTTGTTCATTAAGTTCTGTGAGAGGCAAGACGATCTTTGAGTAGTTCTTGATAAACTTCCGATAAAAATTCGCAAATCCCAAGAAACATTGTATGTCTCTTATTGATGTAAGTGTTTGCCAATCAAGAATTTTTTGAACCTCTGATGGATCCATGGATATGCCTTGTTGTGAAATCACATACCCAAGAATTTAGCATGGCGTTGATCAAAGGTACATTTCTCCAACTTCGCAAAGAGTCCATATTTCCGATAGCCATTGTAGAACTTGACGAAGATGCATGTCATGCTCTTCTTGTGTCTTCAAGTAGATCAAGATGTCATCTAAATGCACTATGGTGAATACATCTAAGAAGTCACGAAAAATATCATTCGTCATGTGTTGAAAAATGGTCGGTGCATTGGTGAGGCCAAAAGACACAATAGTATCATGAGTACTAGCACAAAAGGTTTCAAAGTTCTCTAAGACTAGGGATTTCTTCTCTAGTAATGGTGCAAACCATGCTAGGGCAGTTCTTGCCAACAATGTTCCAACTAGCCCTACTCTAGATGCATCGCTTGGATATCTAGTGTTGGGATGCATATTAATTACTAAGCACACCTGGTTTAAGAAACCTCGGAATTGGGAGCATGTACCATCAAACTTTTCTAGTAAACTAATCTTTGACTCTTTAATTGAACTTTGGGATGTCGAACCTTGTTGTCAAAGAGATAATACAACTAATTCAAGTTGTTGCACTCTTTTAGATAGCTCTTCATTTTGTTGTGCCTTTTTAACACTCACTTTTTGTAAATATCTAAGAAGTTTCCGATTCTCTTGTTCTAATGCAACAAATTTTGTCGTTAGAAGGTCAAGCTCTGATAGAATACGATCGTACTCTTGCTTGCTAACAGTCTCCATTGTGATAATAACACTTGGACGAGAAACTTGAAAAAAAATTGACAATTCTGATTGAAACTATCACGGCCGAAGCTCGTTGACAACAACAGGTTCGAAAGACATGAACACTACTAGAAGAAAACCAGATAAGAACAAGAAGACAAGATATGTATTACCAGGAGACTTGGAGTACAAGGCGTCGAAGATTGGCATTGAATCAAAATGGTTCAATACTGAGACTAGCTCAATATTTATATAGATCTAGGCCTCATGCATGCTCGCCACATGGCTCGTATGCATGATTGCCACTTGGGTGGCTTTGGGGACTTGCGATATCGATAGACGTCACAAGTCGTTTTTTAATAAGATATTATTAAGTGTTAAAATATAATATTTATCGATAGAAATATGATATCAGCCTATGGAGTTATAGGACAGAGGTTCAAATCTACATATGAACCTTTTGTGCTAGTACTCATGATACCAGCGCCACGGGGAAGTAGGTCGTAGCTTTTATATCGTCGCTTCAGGCGGCGACCGATGTCTACAAGTGAAAAGAGTCAGTTATTCGCGATTTCAAATGACGGGACAATTAAGCGGTCATAAAAAGAAGAGAAAGAAGAAGACGATGATAGAGGAATACAAATAACAAGAGATACGATCTACTTTATTCAATTTATTGAAACATAAGAATTGAAATAGATCGATTATAATAAAATACTTCGGTTTTGAGCAAGTAGTGTTGATAATGTGTTGTAAAGCGTGTCATCTGTAATCGATCTACGCATCAGAATAGTAGAATTCTAGAGATAACACATAAAGAAAGATTGAGAGAGATAGAAAAGATTATATAATTAATATTGTTTATGATGATCTCTCACACACAAACTCTCTCTCTCTTACCACTCTCCGAACATTACTAGTGTGTGTGTATACTAATAGACATGAGCTATTTTAGCTTATCTCTAGTCTCCACTCCTGAAATAGGAGGGTACGGATAAAGCAAGATTAGAGCCAACGTTAGAATAAGGAGCATGAGAGTTCTATGTTAGAAATATGGGACGTGGAGAAGGGGAATGGGGTGTGGGTTGTTTCACAGTTAGTTTTCACAATAACAGTAACTGACTAACTAGCCGTCCAAATTGATCAACAGATAGACGATGGACACATACGCACATGCACGCACACTTACACCCGCACATCCATGCATGCACGCATACCTACATGCCTACATACATACATGCACGCATGCGTACATGCTTACTTACATACCATACATGCACATCATTTTCTGCCGTTTGAAAGAGCGAAGGAAATCAAACGCACGCACACAGAGGGAAGCCGGCTTGCCGTCAGCTTGTTGCGTGCCCTGTTTACTCGCAGAGAGAAGCATGCCTCTTGAAGATCATGAAATCAACCTCTGGATTCCATCCATCATCCCATCCTCTTTCCTGTTCCATCCATACCACAAGCGTCATATGTTGGAGAAATCCATGGGGATGGAGTAAAGATCTACAGCCTAGTGGAATAATCCAGTCATTTGTAATGCCTTTCTTTTGACTTCCTCAAGAGTAATTGATCAGAGAAGATTGAGTGATTCCTTTGATCTCTTCTAAAGCTTTGACGTTCATGGAGACAGCGGAGGATGATGAGTTATGTAAAGAAGAGGTGGCCATTCCTGAGGACATTGAGAAACGATTTCAGCATCTGGTTGACGAGGTATATGAATCTTGTTGCCTGCAGAAATGAAATATGGGCCTGGCATTATGATTGGTGAATATTATCTTTTAAAATCTTCCTAACTCTTAGATTAATCTTTACAGCTGATTGGCTAATGAAATCATGTGTGTGTGTGGGGGGGCTCATTATTCGTCCAGAGTATTCACAATGTTCTTCGATGCATATTCCGCTACTTTTGTAGGGTAAAAAGGGCTGATTGATCAAAACATCTTTTTCATGTGTAGGGTCTTCAACACTTATCCTCGTCGATTGATTCAAAACGCATCTTTTTCATGCGTAGGCTCTTCAATCCTCTGTCCTGGTTGATTGATCAAAACATCTTTTGCATCCTTAGGCTCTTCAACTCTCTGGTTCATTGATCGAAATAGCATTTGCATCCGTAGGTTCTTCAACTTGCTATCCAGGTTGAATGATCAACACATTTTTTGCATGCGTAAGCTATTCAATCCTCTATCCAGGTTGATCGATCAAAAAATCTTTTGCATGCATAGGCTCTTCAACCCGTAAGGATAGAGAGATAATATGAGAGCTTTCAGTTAGTCGGCTAGTCAGATGTAATCATGTGTTAAGGATCAAAATTCTGTCAATGTATATGCAATGTGTTTTCTTACTATGATTGCATCCATTTGCATTTCATTTTTCCTATGCACGAATGTACATACGCAGCTCTGTTCTTCTCTATTATACAAAATTAAGCTGGCGTGGATTTTACACTGGCGTATGCTGCATTAAGTCAAATGATCTTTCTTGTGGATGCAGTGGTCAAGTTTCCAGCAGAGAGCAGGATCTTCAGTGTCAAAAAGAGAATCTCTTTCTGGTGATCTTGTAAGCCATCTCTAACTTCTCATTCTTGTTATATGAAATCTATGTTTAGCTTCAGAAGGATGTTCCATTACCAAAATGCATTATGTCACAATCCAGTGAGAAACACTCGTGTCAGAGAGCTTTACCCATTTTCCTTGGTCACAATATGCTGTAGCACTGTGACTCCAGTTCTCATCACACAACATGATTGGAGGCATCTGAAGTACTGTTTAAATCTCTTTATTCAATAAAGGTCGTAATAGGTAAGGGCATTTGCAAACTGTTGAAGGGGAGGACAGGAGTGAGTGTACGGAAAAAACGGTCCACAGAGAGAGAGAGAGAGTCGTGTTTTGGTGTGTACTAGTCTGCTTATGTTGGTCACAAACGACTGTTATAATTTAACCCTCAAGGGGTTGCAGTAATTAAAATATGGCTAGCATACACTGAACAAAGTTTGCTGTCATGTATGATAGCTAGCTTGCCAAAGTTAACTAAGAGCATTTCAAGCTACCAACTGTCACTGCAAAGATTGCACTTATCTTCGGCCAAAGTGAACTAAGGGCGTTTACACATAACCAGCTGGCCGAAGTGAACTGTAGGCCTTTATACCCAATATTCAGGCATGTAGGCCCTCCAACCATCTTGGCCATATCTCTGTCACTTTTGTTATCAGCTGAACGAAGCCATTATAACCCACTGACCAATGTGCTTTTCTTCTGTTGGTGATCTCACAACCGTGGATCTTTCTGACGAAGAAGCTTAGTCCATCTAAAATCACTATGTCTGGAATCCTGGGCAGTTTTGCTAATCTAGTAATATGCGTCACATGCATACACATTGTGCGTGTTCCTGAGAATGAAACAACATTGATAAATGAAATCTCTTATTTTGTGTCTGATAAGCCAATTTAGTCTCTTAGAAGAGACATGGAAGTCTCCTTTCATCTGAACACACAGCACAGCAATATATGATGCCTCTGCAATTTTATCATCGAAGTGATGTTACTTTTCGTGTTCTTAGTGAAGATAGATTAACATTATAAGAGTTGATCTGTTGTCCGGTCTGATGGGTTATGAGGGCTTCTTGAAAGTCATTAATATATCTTTTTTTCTTTATGTTTGTCTTCTCTCAAAAGATGGTAATACTTATATGTCTGATGTATTGTCTTGTTCAGTTTTATAGGTCATTATGGTTTCTTAAAAGACGTTAATATATCTTTCTCTCTGTTTTTCTTTCTTTCTTTCCTCTGTCTCATCATTACCTGCATAAATGAGAAATGTCTAAAACCTGCGCAGTAAAGTTTTAGATTAATTGGCGTGCCAATTATCAATCTAATCTGAGTAAAACATTGAGGTTCTTGTACCATTGAGAGGAAGGAAACTCTTGGTGTACAGTCCATGAAGGCATGATGCATAGCCTCGTATATCAAGCCTCTTTCAGTATTATATTATCTGTTGTGAATTATAAGTCTAAGATATTTTACATGAGTAACTTCTATTTTGAAAACTGTAGATAACTTCAACTGCAGGAAGATTATAAAGAATATCCCAGCAATGCGATACCAAATGATATCGATTCTCCCCTTGAGTCAAAACTGTCAGCCCACATATTAGGAAAAACAGGCTTGATAAGATTTCTCAAAACTTGGTTGATTCAGAAGAAAACTGATGGTACTCTTCCGAGTAATCAAACTCAAATTTGGAAGTTTGAAAACACATTCCATCTATTTCTGTAGACTATGTACATTAAGACATATATCATTTAAAAATCTTTACCGTTACATTGTTTAAGTGATGCTAACAGTCATAGATATACCAATCACTATATATAATATTTATTCATTCCGTGGTTGTCACTGCAAAAAAAGCAATAATATTATTTTAAATCTGTGCTTTCATGCAGGAATGATGTATACAAAATGCTGTCTAATATAGAAGTCTTGCCAGAGAATTTGGAAGAACAGGAAATGCCTCACATTGTAGCTTCACTGTCCATAGTTAAAATAATGAAAAACTATATGTTTCCAAGAGTATCCATTTGAAGAAAATGTAGAATACTGCAACCACTTTGTTTCCTTTATATGTTTATTCATGCAACATCTTGATCGTTCCAATTACAGTGAGAAACCAATAACTTAACTGTTAAAATTCTAAATGCCAATGCACCTGTTCAACCTCTTTGAACTTAGATTACTTGATGCGTGCAAAAGTTATGCAGCATTAAAGGGCATTAATACTCAAAAGAGTTAAACTTCCAATCTGTACTTAAAGCTGATCTGTCTGAGTTGTCAGTTTACATCTTACATGATATCTGAAATGCCCAAAAGACTTATCAGGATAAGCTGAAGAGTTGAAAGCTCTATGTCAAAATGTAGGTTTCTTTGATTTCATAATTAACTTGGATTTTATTTAAGGGAGGTAGAATTACCATGCTTAGAGCCTAGTTAAAAATAAAAAATAAACTGTTCATATTCCAAGCTGGAAAGAATTACAGACTGTGTAAAGTAAAGTGAGAACGGCAAGAATACTTCTTCTGTTCTATAATGTATATGGCATTTATTCTGAATAATGCAAAGCCTTTGAGAAGGTCCATCTTTTATTTATCACAAGGCATCATTTATTTTTGCTTTAACGAAACCCTCAGGTTATTATCCGTTAGATTCTTCAGATATCAAATTACTTTTTACTATGCTATATGTAGATCAAAATCATGCTAACTAAATGAGGATGTGATGCATCAAACATCTAATCAGACAAATTCATGTTAATTAGTCTGATGCCATTAATCCATGGTAGATCACAGTTTTCGTGCAGCCTGATTTTCGTGTCCGAAGATCTTTGACAGCTAGGAAGTGGAATGTTCTTCAGGTTTGAAGATTATGATTCATAAAATGGCTTCTAGATTGATCTTGTTATACAAGTTGAAATGGTGGTCCATATCCTGGACATGATACATGACAATAAATCTGACCACACTTTGTGCAAGCTAACATGCCTAAATTTAGTAATTCAACTTTACAGGCTTATCGCTGGATGTTTGCTTAATTTTCTTGGGGTTAACATGTTGAACTTTATCAGGGGGCTGCAGATGCCCTGTTTCAACAAAGGGAAGAGCAACTGAAAAATTCTGAGAAAAGGCTAATCGAGGAGCAAACCAGACTTTCGGACATGCGGAATTATCTACTCAAGTATGAAGTAGCTCTATCTGAAAGAGAGAGATCGGTGCGGAAGCAAGAGCTGGTAAACTCGTTGCTTGATTTCAATCGCAATTCTGTTCCTCAAAGGAAATGCTATCGTCTCTTCTGCAGCAATTTAAGTGGTTTATGATTGTGGACCCCTTATAAATGCATGTGATCCATATTTACTAGTATATTTGTTGTCTTTGTGATGTTTCCTCATGAATCCATGGGATCACTTATGTTTGCTACTTGTGTTATCTGATGGTTCTAGGTTAATATAAAACATGCTACTAGCTACATATTGATTCATGAGTTAAAGAAAGCTTCTCTATCACGTGTTTATTTATTTACTAGATATGGTTGGAAAGCATCGATCTGTTTTTAGATTAATTGGTTACCCCAATTCAGGATGTTGCAGAAAGTCAACAAGCAGCGACTGCTTCCTTGGTTGAAGTGCAAAAAAGATCTGCAGAAATTTCGGTGGAAGATTGCCGTATTCAGGAAAAACAACAGCAATTGGAAGATTTTGAAAAGCAGTTAGGTAAGGCAATGCAAGATATGCTGCTGGAAACAGAAGCTTTAAACAAGAAAAAGCAGGAATGTCATGAGCAAAACCTTCAGATTTGTGCCAGAGAAAAGGCTGTACAGTTGCACCTTGTTCAGTGTGAAGAGGAGAAGGAAAAGTTAAAAGCTGAATGGGCAAAACTTGAAGAGGAAAGGGCAGTGGATAGCAAGGCAAGGAAAGAAACCAAGGAGAGGGAAGAACGGGTTGCAGCAAAAGAGAAAACTGTTGAGGAAAAGTTCCTGGCCGTTGAGAATCTTGTTCAGAAGCTTGATGCAAGAGAAAAATTGCTACAGAATATAAAGAAACAATGTGAAGAGGAACGGAATCAAATTCATGACTTGATGGTAAAAATGGATATTGAGAGTAAGTCAACTGAAGATGCTGAGAAGGAGTTTGAGATATCTAAGAATTATTTTAATGAAGCTTTGAAACGTTTCTCCATCGAGCAGCAACAAGCAGTTGAGGATAAGAAACTAACAGATGAAAAGATTAAAATATTAGAGGAAAGAGTTAAAAAGAAAGAAAAAGATTTAATGCAGAAACAAAAAGTCCTGGAAATGCTTGATTCTCAAGTAAAGAAAGAGCAACATCAAAATCATATTTTACAATCTAAAATCCAGATAGAGCAGGAGAAGATGATGGAAGAAATGACCATACAGGAAGAAAATATTAAAAAGAAAGAGTTAATTTTGAAAAAAAAGGAAGAGAATGTAAAGAAGATCCTTCAAAAGCTGGTTGAGAAGAGGAACCTTGTTGATTTGAAGCTTAAACAATTAAAGGAGATAGAAATACGGACAGAATCACTAGAAGATGAGCTGCGAATGCAACACCAGGAACATCTACAGAAGGTCTTTCTCAAACTGGATTGTGTATTTTCTTAAAGTTAAGTTTATTTATGATTAGTCAAGAGTTGGGACATTTGCATCTCTCTTTTAATTTTCAGAAAAATGCACCGGTTAATGCATATGCATTGTTGTGAAAAGTCTTTCTTTTTGTAGACTAGTTTGTGCCTCAAATGTACAAAAACAACCCGGGGGATTGTGAGGAGGATAACTTGTGTCCTTCAAATAATTTCTTTTTCTGATTCCTACCTGGTTTGATGGCATACTTGTTCGTTCAGGCCTACTGAATCTGTTCTCGGTGACTGCATAGATTAACTTTTTGTTGGGTTGCAGTTCAGATAAAGACATGGGTCCCCCATTTGACTTAGCTGTCTCCTTTTGGTCAAGCCATGTTGTAGAGGCATACTGAACATGTTGATAGAAACCAACGACTGCAGGCTTTTGCGATTGTTCTCATTGGAGTGGTTACTTATGTTGATTAAGTTGAACCACATCCTATGTGAGCCAAATGATTTTCTCATAATACAAACGAAAACAAGAGAAACCTGCACCCAAATCGTACTTCCTGAAAGAATCTGTTGATACTGAGTGGTAGAATACTTTCTGGAATTAAGAGGAGATGATTATTTGGAGTTTGAGATTGCTGAGGTATGGAATAGGAATTGGAATTTCTAGAGATATTCCACCAGTGTGAGTGCGATATCTGATTATTCATTATTGCCATTTGAATATCAGATTGAAGACATTGATATAGTTAATTACTGTGGAAAAGTCAACAGAAGTATACAAAACATAGAGGCTACTAACTGCTCATCACATGTTTATGCTGATAATCCTTGGACATGGAATGACTTATAGAAATCAGAAGATCGAAAATATGAATAAAGAAAAATAATTTGTACGAAATCAAGCATTTTTATTAGTAAGTGGAGCAGTTTAGAGACTCTGGGGCAACAAGAAGTTAGGAAAATTTTCCCACTCTACCACCTGTGTAGACTACTATGGACTAGAATCTCCCTCATGTGGTAATGCTTCCTTGAGTTGGTGGCTCTGCGTTGTTTTGCCTAATTCTCAGAAAGGGTCTTCCCTTCTTTACTGAGGATGTATTTTATTAAGAGATTTTTTCATGGCGACTTGTTGAGCCATATTGAGAGAATGAGAGAAGTCCCTTGATTGTATGTTAAGCCAATTATCTTTTACTTTCAATTTAGTTGATGTTACTCCAAGGCTCAGAATTCGAATTAGAAATTGTTAGCATCCACAAAGAGGCCAAATTTGACCCATAGGACGTAAGTTTACATAGTTCTTGCTAGGTGTTTCCTCCCTAAGAAGGGATGTACATGCCTTGGAGTAAGCGTCTCTATGTGAGTAATGTTCATGCATGTGCTTAAGCTCTAGGTGGTGCTTCCAGTATTGCTTTCAGTTTATCACTACCTCTTAGTATGTCATATATGCTAGTTTATCACCTCCTAGGGCCAGCGTTTTTTAGTGACTAAGCGAGTCGAGATGTTGCTAAGGTGCTTGTGCAGAAAGAAAGAGCTTGTGCAGAAAGAAAGAGCTTGTGCAGATAATGGCCTTTATTTGTCAATGATACATGTAACATGGCCTTGGTCCGTTGATTTGTAGCCTACATACCCTACACATTCCGATTGCTTGATCAATGTTGATCCCTTTTGATTGTCTCGGGGAGCCTTTACTAGTGTATCCATTGGTGGTCGAATTGTGGCACGAGGGAGACTCATTAAATTAAAGAAATTCATGATTGTTCTTTGTTGGTGAGTTGTGATTTTATTGTTTTCCTTCAGCAATTTCTTCCTGTGTCCCTTGGGTCCTAGTAAGAATAACCCCAAGAAATGTTGGTATTTGTATTCCTTTACCTTAGGTGGGTCATTTGAAACCATTTTTGTAAAGACAGTGGTATTGGCCTCTTATTTCATAGAATACAAAACAGCGACAGACATGGTGTTCTTCCGATTCCACTTGCCAATTACATAATTGGAATATACTTTCTTCCATATGTTTGTGAGCATACCTGCCTTTCTTAATTTCTAAGTGATGTGAGGAAGTCTTGAGCTGCCCTATCACTGTGTGGAATGCATGAGAAAGATGTGTATCCATGCAAGAAGGGGTGAGGATCAATCCATCTTGTGATGTGTGTATGAAAAAGGCCTTATGTTGCGCCACCTTTCTACCAAGAGGTGTCGTGGGACTGATCCATGTCCTTTTGTTATTGAATTTGATGATATCAACTCGGATCACTCTATGCTTCTCCACTTTGATCATCCTTATATGTGAACAACCTAGGCTGTACCAGAAAGAAGGTAGGTTCCTTGGATGCAAAAGGAACCGTTCTTACATTTCAGGATACCAACAATGGGTATCTCCATGTTCAGCAAGTTCTAATGATAGACATAAGTTTCAACCTTGGATACTTTTTCTTAGGGAGTTTCTGTAATAGTTGGATGCTAGACATTAATCAAAGCAGTGCCTCGGCTGGTGTTAGGGCTGCTACCATCTCTGCCCTTAGAAGATCATGGGGCATAGATGCTTTGCTCCTTATAATCCAGCCAATTATCAAGATTAAAGATCTCTGTAAATCTGTCCAGTTATGCGCCTTATGAGAGCTCGGTTCCCAAATTTCTACTACAACTTGGGAATTGGACGTGTGCACGTTATCTTTTGAGAGCACCAAGGCCTACATATCCACAAGAAAATCGGGCACATGCAGCTTCATTTAGGGAGAGCCAAGGCCCTGTGAATGTCACTCCTAGGCATGCAAACCCGCTGTCTTACCACTTGGCCACGCCCCACAGATCATCAGTACAACGACTATCCCATATTTTGGTTCTTCTGTCAACCTGTTTTTTATCCTTCGTTAGTTGAGGCCACACATGTTCTTGGTTTTTTATTTTATTTCTCAACAAATATGATGTATTTCTAGGAGATAGGAGGATCAGTATGAAAATTGGTGCCTAGAGAGATAATATTAGGTAGATGGATGGATGGATTTTAAGCATGTGGTCAACAACTCACTCTATAAACGTAATCTGAATGGGTAACCAATTAGTCTCAAGTAGCTTAACTAGAACAAACCTATAAGAAAATATTTTTGGATATCATGAAAACTGTCAATGGATGCTACTGTCTTCCTATATTTCAACCTTGTCAAAGAAAGGTATTCTGAGAACTTAAAATTAACAACTCCATCATTTCATATGTTTGAAACGGCTATAGTAAGTTGTGTATCTTCTAAGGTATATTCACAAAACACCTTACCTTATAAAACAAAAGCATAGTGAATACATTTCTAATGCTAACTTCTTAATGCCATGTTTTTTACTGTGATGTGACCAGATTCTACTTGTTTTTCTATTTGTGTCATGTTTTTCTTGTGTTTCTTCTTGTTTACATATCCTATAATAATATTTCTGTCTATTTCTCTAATATGATTTTTCTGTGCTGTGGTGACGAGGTTTGCAATGGTGCGGAATGAGATTAGGATCTGTAGAGGTGCAAGATCAAAGAGAAAGATTGAATAAATAAATCTTCACGTTATAGATAGGGAGAGAGACTGTACACAGAATACGAACATTAGACACACGAGAAATCACCATTCCAGAGATGCAAGAATGTGCAACTAAATATATTTGGTCTACCTTGCAACATTCAAAGATGTTCATGGATTGAATGTCAAAACATCTATTGAAATCTAGAAAGGAATATGGTTATCTATTGTCTTTCAAACAACTATTCCCCATTAATACTCGAAGGGTGACAAAGTGATCAGAATGCTAGAAACACTTCTGTAGAGAGATAGTGAGAGATATTATCTACTATAGAGACCATAATCGGGCCTATGAGACAAAACATTACGTTGAGTATTGTTGATTTCGTCCTTATCCTAAAGGTCCATGAGAATGACCTTAATGCATGCAGTGAAACAAATCCAAAGATACTTTAAGTAGGAAATGTATGATCAACGTGTAGAGGTTAAGTAGAAGTGAGGAAACCATGTTGAGTCTTATTCGTTGGGTGTCCTCATGTGAATCAGCGAGCAAATGATCTCCATTTTCTATTTATGATAAGTTCATAGTCCTAACTTCCCAATATTCTTGATCTCTTTAGCAGACAGTCCTATATTTTCTTCATCTGTAGCTGATGTTCCTCTGTTTTTCCTAAGATGAATCTTTTGTTCATTGTCTATGCAGATGTGAGTGTGTAGAAAAAGTCTGGTAATTGAAGCTTCGCATCTGAATGCTTTTAGAGAAGAAAAAAGAAAAATGATGACTCGTATGTGCTTGTATGATGGGCATTGATTTGCAATGATGTTTGTCTAGGAACCTTTCAAGACTTGCCTATTGTGATATCAATGTAGTGTTCTCATATATGTTTATCAATAAAATTCTGCGTTTTTTGCCAAGGGAGTGAGAAGATATAAGAAGCTACAATATAATTATAAAAAAGAAAAGAAAGAATATGAAACAGGTTGAAGCACATGCAAGAAAACATGAGGCTGAATTACAGCAACTTGAGACTAGAAAGCACGATTTACAACTGAAGAGTGCTGAGGTGGATAGAAGATTTCAAGAAGTTCAAGCTATGAAAGAGGAGGCCAAGCAATGCCAAAAGAAGGTGGAGAGAGAGTTTCATGAGAAGGTGGAAGCTTTGTTAAAGGACAAAGCACACCTAGAAACTCAGAAACAAAATGTGGTAATATTTGATTTTCTTTTTCGTTGGAGGAAATATATATAAGCTTGCTCTATGAATTGTAATAATCGAAATTAGGCATGATTGAGGCTAGTTTAACGTAACCTTTGCACCTAAAACTGATAACTTCGCTATATGAGATCTTCTTACTTGTGTGCAGTTCTAGATTCCTTATACCTATGTAGTCTTGCCCAGTCTTAAGATACATGCGTATATTATGAGCACAACTATGAATGAAGATTTGTTTTCAACTGTTATAAGTTTTGGGTGTGAGACTAGGCTCTGTATTCTTTAATTATGGCTGCCATGAAAAACTATATTATTGATGATTATAAGAATTCTCCATTAAATCAACATAAACACCCACTATTTGTTGATTTCTATGGTGAAGGCTCGTAAAGCATCCTTTGATATTTAGGATGAAATGGACTCAGTACCTAGTGAAAACAATAAAGGAGTTAATAAGTCCGTTCATGATTGTATCCTAGGCAAAAAACTCCGCTTTCTAATTTATTTATGCCAGTCAATTCACTATTACTTCATGTAGGTCTGAAATTCAAAATCAATAGATTCCACTTGGAACTTTGTAAACCTTGCCTACGAGAGATATTGAAGAGCAGAAATGTGGGATATATGCAGTATTAACTAGGAAGAGAAAAGCTTAATTACACTTGTCCTTTGTTTATTGTTGTGCTGCTTTAAAGTTGAGTTAACAATCTACTCCAGGGACAAAAACAGTGCTTCCTTTCTTTCCTAATTTTAATCTGGGGGTATGTCCATTCCTATTTCTGTTTTTATTTCAATGTGCTCAATGGCGGGACAATTCCTGTTCAATTGAGACAAATTTTGTTTCTTAAGAAACGCAGTACTTTCTTTTCTACTCTATCAGGGGGATATGGCCACTCCCATATCTATTATTGTAATTACATCCATAGCAGTGATTTTTCTTGTATTTGTTAGTTGCCATGTCAATCAGCCCATTTTCTTGATCTTCATTCTCCATCTGATTTTGTAGTTTTATAAGAATGGATTCCTGGATACTCATATTTTCTATTCTATGATGCCCTAATGAAGGGGGAATCTTTCTCATCAGGATTATCCTTGAAGAGGCCATTAACTTGTTTTTCTCTTGCATTTACTTCAGATCAATCTTCAACATCATATTGAAAAAGCTGGAACCAAGGTGATGGACCATATGATGGCATTAGATGGGGCTTCAATTAAGATTGATATGCTTCTTCAAAAGCTAGAAGTGTCAGAGAAAAAGCTGCACGTTCTAGTGAAGCATATTTCTCAACAGCAGAAGTTTTTAATCGAGAAGGAGAAGGCTCTCACAGCAAAGGTTGTACACAATTTACAATTTTCAGATGGTTGAGATGCAGCCAGTTCAAATGCTTTTACTGAATTACATTATATTGCATATGAAAGGCATAAATTTGTCCTAGATTCAACCAGAAATGACTTCTCTAGATAATAGATCTTTACAAGCCACTCCCCCACATGATCCAGTATACATCTAGTTACACTTTCTAATTCCAATTCCTTTTGCCAGTGCCCATTCTAAACCTACTAACTTCGTCTAATCGACTTATATATATATATATATATATATAGAGAGAGAGAGAGAGAGAGAGAGATAGGTACATACACTATTTCAAATGTATCTCGTCTTCTCATGAAATCTGGACTTAGCAAGAAATAGCATTCTTGGGCATTGCAATTTGAAAGGGTTCCACAAGGAATGGGAAAGAAAACATAGCCATCTTATCGCCTGGGAAGAAATAACATTAAAGTCAAGGGAGGAGAATTCCAATGTAATCCTGTACCTAAAGGTACTGTTAAAACATGCTTAGGTTGGAAATGAGTCTATCGTTGAGAGTTAATTTGTGTGTAAGATGGTGATTAACTTCAACAATTTGGGTTATGCTTCAAGCAGGAAAAGGACCAGAAACATGATTTCGCTGTAAAGTTGCATCATGCAATGACTGAACATGAGGTGAGTTTCTCATTTTTCTTTATATTGATATATATTCTGGTTATAAAGTAACTGAAATGCTAGATATTAACAAGAGTTTCGTCATTAAAAATGTTTAAGCACGAATAATGAAATAAGGTACCTATTACAGCAACTCTCTTAGTGCAGCCAATTTCCACATTCTCATAACCAAAGTACATATGTTCTTTTCCCATCAGGAGTCTAACCATGCCAGTAGTCTGAGTGAGATACGTGAGTCCTAATCTAATCAATGGAATGAGCTGAAAAATAACCTTGGATGAAGATCAAAACTACCTTTATGACTTGCATAATTTATTAATGATCAAATCTATAGTTTAGACGAGATATTTATGAAGATCAAACTGAAACTATAACAATTCAGAAAATGAACCTTTATTATTTGCATCACTGATTAATGATAAAATCTGTAGGATTAAACAGCCCAGGAATAGACTGGAATGAATTAAAAATCTTACATCATAGCTCGCATAGTGTGACATGTCCTGATCCAGTTTACTCTCATTGGGTAAATATTTTGTTGTCACAAGACTCACCACCAACTGTGGTGTCAGTATGGAATTCCCACAACTGCTTTGAGGATAGAGGTACAATTTAAATCACATTGGAAGACATGCAATAATGCTGATGACCGTTGAAACAAACTCCACTTTTCCACAATAACGTGTAAATCATGCAGGTATCTTAGATTAATTCACATTGAGCAAGATCAAGAAGAAGGCTTCAAGAAAAATCAATAGATTAGGAGAAACAATCTTGTCATATAGAACGATGTGGAATGGTTTATATAACCATTGTTCGAAAGTAGCTGGAAACTCTATGGTCGATTACATGTGTTCGTACTATTAAAATATACTCACTTCAAAGCTTCTATGGGGTTCACCCTAAGTGTAATAAATTCCAGTGAAGTAAATACTACAGATCGATCATGCTCCAGGTTTTGGAATAATGCATAATTACTCGGAACCTAACAAACACAACTTTTTTACTTCCATAAGGTATGCAATAGTTGTTTTTAACAAAAGCAACCACGATTTAGTGCAGTTTCTGGTGATGGATTTTTTACCAACAATTGTATTCATCCCGTATATCTAGCTTGCCATGTTATAACTCTTGCTCTCATTGAACAATACGGGTGAAGCATCTATGTTCTTAGACGAATTTTGTTAGGATAAAAATGAATCATGAATCAGCTTTCGGAACAGACGTAATGGTGCTGTTTAACATTAAATTTTCACTCGATTGTTCTTGGAGATTGTAATAGTGTTGCAAACTTTCTTCGAAGAAATGTTGGTGCAATCTGTCCTCTGAAATTATTTTAAACCGGAGAGACAGGAATCAGTTGAAACGTTCACTCCGGAAGTGCTCCAACAAGCGCTTGTACGAATCATCAAAGACAGGGATAATTTCACAGGTCAACAGCGGGAACTGGTAGGAAAAGCAGTGTCTGTAGGAGAGTAGATTCATATATTAAAATCTAGAATGTAGTGAGACTGTGTTTCTCATTTCTGTAGGAGCAGACAAAGAAAGAAGTCCAGAATGCCAAATTAACATTAGCAGAGATGGTCATGGGTGCATCAATCACTGCCCACAGAGCTTCCAGGTGGATAAATCATATCTTTAAAATACTGAGTCCTGTAGTGTTTGCTGCATAACATTAGACTTAGAATGCTAGAAAGCTGCTAAACTGTTTGCCCCATTACAGAGAACGACAGGCGTTGGAGCAAGAAAGGAGGCGCCTAGTGAAGGCTTTGTTTGCTGCCAGGGAAGCAAGAATCCCGCTGGATGAGAGAAACCTGGAGGGAGAAAATGACTTTGTGAAGGAGAGAGAACATGCTTCAAGAATTATCTACAAAGCTGAGCAAATAAAGAAGGCTGTAAATAGTGTAGAAGGAAATGGAAATGGAGGAGGTAAGTATCCAAGAGGGCAGGCATGCCTAGCCAAAGCAATGCATGGAAGGAGAAACAAACCTTTTTCGAGTGAGGAGCGCTTGAAAGCTCCTCAAAACCTAACCACGGCTGGGCACAATTCCAAGTCTCCAGAAATGATCTCCCTATGGAGGGGCAAGGAGTGTGCCAAAATAGATAGGGAAGAGAAGATGGTAATGGATGAATTAAGCAGGCTCCGTTATCAGCATGAAGCGGAAATGAAAACGTCAGGAAACAAGGATTCATGGACGGAATCAGGATTTGTTGTATTCCAGGGTTGTGAGGCTGGAAATGGTAGCTGCCGTGCATATCCAGGCACTAGTTTGCACCAGCCCCTTCAAGATTCATGCGATGGCCCGGTTTCTGAAGAGCCAGTGGACGGTTTCTTCTTTTCGGGGACTGAGAGCCCGCATTTGAAGGACATAGACCACGAGGGAACAAATTACGAAGATGCTAGCTCCAACCTTACTAGGCTCCAAAGCGTCATGCAAGGCCTTTTGAATGCCAGGGATGCAAGCAGGAGCAGATTGCAAAAAGCCCACAATATGATGAGGACATTAGTTTCAGGAGGTGGTGGAGGAGCATGTATAGTTTCGGAGGTCCAGCATGCGTTGCATGCTCTGACGGATCGTTTGATAGCGATGGAGCAGATGGAAGATGAGCTCACCGACGAGCTAAAAGAAGCTTACCATGCTGCTCTGCCCAATTCCGAAGTCGTGCTCGTAGACAAGGTTGAACTGCTGTCTAGAATGGAAGAGCAACAAACGTTGAGGGCCGAGTGGGAAGAGGACATGCAATCTCAACTAGAGAAGATAAGCATGCATTCTCAATCGCCGTCTTCCTTCACAACTCCCGTCAAACGAACCGTCTTTGATCACATTGTCGTAACCACTCCCTCCACCACCTCCACATCCCAACCCTACTACTAACTGGTTAGTTAACAGCCTGCCACCTTCTTTTCAGATTTGTACAAACCATACCTCCTCTTGTCCTCCAATATGGAGAAGTTGCCCATCCCCCCCCCCCCAAACTCTCTTAACCTTGTTTCTTCTGTACAGTTATATGATTTTCTTGTAGACTTTTGGGGATGAGCTGATCCATCCAATCTCGCTTCATTCTTTTGGAATCATCGTTTATTCTAAAACATCATGTTATAGAGAGGGGAAAAATATGTCGCTACAGGTCTAGCTTCTCAACAATGAAGAACATGGTGGCCAATGAGACCTCACCAAATTATGTATATTTGAATCGCACTACATGGAAATCTGAAAAGTATCCAGTCAACCAGCCTTCGGCAAGTGCACTTCTTACAACATCTTTGGGCATTGAAGTACCAGCCCAAATATCCAATGCCTTCAAATGTTTAACATGTGGAAATTGCATGTCATCACGAGGGTGCTCATTTCAATGGAGACATTATGCAATCTAATATAGT
The DNA here is from genome assembly GCA_037176905.1 of Azolla pinnata. NCBI lineage: Eukaryota > Viridiplantae > Streptophyta > Polypodiopsida > Salviniales > Salviniaceae > Azolla > Azolla pinnata. Next base: position 30,770 of record JBBBWG010002326.1, read on the forward strand.
AAAACATTTAATGAGTCTTGTCATAATTTAGTCGACCCTTTGCTATGAGTATACCTATTCATTGGCCTCTATATTGTAGTGTTCACACTATAAGGTCAGCTATGATCAACTATTTGTGGGCTAGTTCATTAACGAATTATGGTAAAGATTGAAAGTTTCGATATAACGTTGGGAGACAGATGCGAGATCTTTGGTCTGAGCACACAAACCTAGGATTTGGCCTATAAAAGGAGGCTAGCTACCTTCATGAGGGAACCCCATAGGGTTAGTACATGGAGACTCTAGTTGTTGGCAAGGGTCCCGTTCTAAGCACATGCGTCTTCTTCGACTCTCTCGAAGGTACAATGTTTTCTATCACAGCGGTATGGGACGCTGAGAATAGTCTAAATTTATTTCCCACCATTCAGCTTGGTGGTCTAGGGGTTTAGCCCTTCTTCCTTTCTTTTCTCATATCTTTCTCATGATTAGCTTAACGATTAGTAAGCCTCTATCAAACATGTGACACAATGGGCAAGGCCATTCAAATTGGTTTCGTTTGTAGGATGGTTTACTAACTCCTAAATTCTATAAATAGGAGGCTTGAACTCCATTGTGAAATATAGTAAAATCTTTTTCTTTTCTCCTTGTGTGTGTGTGCCACCCATGTAGTCTTTTATATGACCACAAGACTTCTTGCTCTTCATCGATTTGTTGAATATTTGACGCAATATGATCCACGCTTGTGCAGATCGTTTGGCTTGAAGAGTTGACTAGATCCACAAGAATTCGAAGATAACCAAGAGCTTCCGAATAGAGGAGTGGCAGCATGTGTTAGGAACGCTTCAACTCACAAGTAGTACCAGAGCGAATTCGAGTTCAAGTAGCGATTGGTCGAAGCTAGATATAAAGAAGCCAAAATCAGTAGATCAAAGATTGTCGAGCTTGACTGACCGAGTGCCTTTTTGTCAACAAGATCGACAACATACCTTTGCTTAAATTAAGATCACTTGACCAAGCATCGTGTGCACCGATAGTACGAGCACTCCACTTTGAGTGTTTGCTTGATTTCTTGGCAAGACCAAGGAACACACGATATCAATGAACAATTGGACCAAGGAAGATTGAAGAAAGACTCAAACCAAGTAGAACTCCACAAAAGCAATGCTTTAGCCTCAAGTACAAACTACAAGATTCAAAAAATTCGACACTAAGAACTTTGCCCAATGGAAGAAGATGATGTATGATGTTCCTGTCATCCGACACCACATCGACACAATCTATCACAATAGTGGACCGAGCTCAATTTCTCCAAAAGAATGGACTCCAAAAGAATGGAAACTACTGGATGAAACTACTTGGTCGATGATTAGAATGCATCTAGCCGGGTAACGTCTACTTGAACATGGCCAAGGAAAAGACAACTTACGAAAATGTGGAATAGATAAGCTACAATCAACCTAAGAGTTCATCCAAACTCATCTTGATCAGAATACTTTTTAACATGAAGACTATGGAATCCGAACTGGTGACCTCCTATGTTAACACCTTTAACTAGGTGCTAAAAGAACTCTCATCACAAGGCTTGAACCTCAAAGAAGAAATCAAGCCTCGCTCTCAAGCCTCTCGAGGAACTTGGGAAGTTTCTTGTGTACACTCAGTCATCAGAGCAGTCCTGTCACCAAAGGAGCTTTAAAGATTGTTGATGGGACAATCCCTCAACGAGAATCCTGAAGCCCACTTCTTTGGAGGATTTGCATAGAGCAATTGTTGAGATTGAGCTATACCGAGGGGGAGAAATGACCTAAACATATCAAAGTTGCAAGGTACAAATACAAAACAATTTTGCAACAATTGCAGAAAGGCCAACCACACAACTTCTGATTGTTGTTCATTGGCTAAGCAGAGAAAAGGGAGAAGGTTTGGGTGGAACAAAGTTTCTTTTCACTTGAATGGACCTCCAACTGAAAATAAGGTCAACGTAGTTGTTGTGACTCTCGCAAAGCACACGGATGTGGTTACTTGACTTAAATGTCACATTTTATGTAATGCCCCATCACAAGTGGTTTTCGACCTATTTAGCAATAATTCGATTCGTCATTGCATAGGAGTGCCTGTCGAATGCGAGCATCTAATGGTCGTGTTCACACTGTCCATAAGTGGACGGGCCATATTTGTAATATGCCGAAAGGGCTTGTGCCCTAGCTTAGGGGTATATATACCAAGCTTGTATGGTCGTCCAAAGTTGGTTGCTCCAACTCCATATAATAGTAGTGCTATTTTGTACCTATCTCTCTCTCTCTCTCTCTCTTGTCTTTGCCGCCACCATTGACCGCCTCAGATCTGAAGCCTCCTCCTTCAGACCTGATCTTCTCTCTGTTCTAACCTAACTCTCGACACCCCCACCTTAAAGCTGGGAGGTAGTGCTTCGTTCCGACTGACGACCTTCACACACAACATTTGGTATCAGAGCGCGGTTCCATCCGCTGCAGGCCGTCATCTGCTGCCACTGCCCTCCCGCTGTATTCAGCTCGGTGTGGACGTCAGAGCGCGTGGTTAAGAGAAGATTCAAGACAGTTACGGCCATCCATAACTTAACGACCGACGAGTAAAGACTTGAGCTTCCTGAGAGCTTTTCGGCGACGTCTTTTGTATTGCGGCACATCATCGTGTTCGCCTCGACTTCAGGGAGAGAGCAGAA